>PVIY010032700.1:0-28747 GCA_004026745.1 Myrmecophaga tridactyla
ACCCGCCCCTCCAGTCCCCCCCCCAAAAAGAGCAAAACATAAAAAAGACATAGGGCTTCTGATTAAGCTGTGCACCTACCTAATTTATTTTACCCCTTATCCCCTCTTATTTATTTATTTTTTATCCTTAGTTTTTTGCTCATCTATTCATACCCTGGATAAAAGGGGCATCAGACACAAGGTTTTCACAATTACACTGTCACATTGTAAAAGCTAGCTATATTATTATACAATCATCTTCAAGAATCAAAACTACTGGAACACAGCTCAACAGTTTCAGGTACTTCCCTCTACTCCAAAACACAATAAACTAAAGAAAGATATCTATATAATGCATAAGAATAATCTCCAGGATAACCTCTCGACTCTGTTTGAAATCTCTCAGCCACTGAAACTTTATTTTGTCTCATTTCTCCCTTCCCCCTTTTGGTCAAGAAGGCTTTCTCAATCCCATGATGCCAAGTCCCAGCTCATCCCGGGAGTTCTGTCCCACATTGCCAGGGAGATTTACATCCCTGGGAGTCATGTCTCATATAGGGGGAAGAGTAGTGAGTTCACCTGCCAAGTTGGCTTAGAGAGAGGGGCCACAACGGAGCAACAAAAGAGGTTCTCTCAGGGTGACGCTTAGGTATAATTATAAGTAGGTTTAGCCTATCCTTTGCAAGAATAAGTTTCATAGGGGTGAACCCCAAGATTGAGGGCTCAGCCTACTGATTTGGTTGTCCCCACTTTTGTGAAAATAACAGGAATTTTTCAAATGGGGAGGTTGAATATTTTCTCCTTTCTCCCCACAACCCCAAGGGGACTTTGCAAATACTTCTTTATTCATTGCCCAAATTACTCTGGGATGTATTGGGGCACCACACTAACCTGTACAATCCAACAAGATCTCATGCCCTATTCAAGATTCCATATACTTACGGTGTTCAATTAAACTGACCATTAAAGCTAAATTATGTCATGCACTAACGAAAAGATAAATTTTGGACCAAATAAACATCTCTCCTTTTCATCTCATACAGAAGGTGACTTTTAAAAATATGGACAGTATCATCCTTTACCTTGCATTCTGCTCTATCACAGTCCTAGCCAGATCAGCTTCATTCATATCTCTAGTCAAAGTCCGTTCCCTTTTTCAACTTTTTAAACAGATCCTGTATGGCATAGTACTGACTTTCATAGCTTCAGAGCTCTAACTCTGAGTGTCAGGTGGTACATAAATACCCAAAGTTTCTGGGAACAGCCAGGTTATATACAAACATCTCAGTATCTCAGAATTTAGAAATAACAGTTGCCACTCATGAATATAGTGACTGCTATAACAGCTTACAATCTAGGACCCTTTACAATAGACTCCCACCTGATAACACGTGCTCTCGACTTTAGATCACTGAGTTTTTATATCATACTTATCCCATATGAGTGAGGCACGATGATATTTTTCTTTGTTTCTGACATTTCATTCAACATACAATCCTTAAGGTTCATTCACCTAGTTGAATGCCTCACAACCTAATTCACTGTAGATATACACCACACTTCTCCCTTCCATTCCTTAGTCGTTGTACCCTTATGCCACCTCCATCCATTGTACATCGTGAACACTTCTACCATAAACAACAGTGTGCAAATAACCATTCTTGTTCCCACACTCAGTTCCTCCAGATATACCCTGAGCAACGGGGTTGCAAGATTATTTGGCAACCGCACCCCTAACCTCCTATGGAATAATCATACTGTCCTCCAATGGGCTGCACCTCTCAGTATCCCTAGCAACAGTGAATAGGTCCTTGTCTTTCTCCACAATTTCTCTAGCACCTGTTTTTCACTGTTCATTTTTAAACAGTTTTATTTGTAAATCACACAATCCAAAATAAGTAAAAAGACAGGTGTTTGCCACCATAATCTATATGAAGACATTTCCTTTTCTTCTGCAAAGAATCCATACCCTTTCCCCATGCTCCCTGCCTATCGACATTTAATTTTGGCATAATGCCTTTGTTACATTCAGTGGAAACATGTCGCACTGTTACTGTTGACTGCAGACTCCAACTTGCATTGATTGTACTTTTCCCTGTATACTATCTGTTCTAGTTTGCTAGCTGCTGGAATGCAATATACCAGAAACAGAATGGCTTTTAAAAGCGGGAATGTAATAAGTGGCTAGTTTACAGTTCTAAGGCTGAGAAAATGTCCCAATTAAAACAAGTCTATAGAAATGTCCAATCACAGGCATCCAGGGAAAGATACCTTGGTTCAAGAAGGCTGACGAAGTTCAGGGTTTCTCTCTCAAGTGAGAAGGCACATGGCGAACACAGTCATGGCTTCTCTCTCAGCTGGAAGGGCACATGGAGACCACGGCGTCATCTGCTACCTTTCTCTCCTGGCTTCCTGTTTCATGAAGCTCCCCAGGAGGTGTTTTCCTCCATAGGTCACTGGCTCGTGAACTCTCTGCTTCGTGGTGCTGCAGCATTCTCTGCTCTCTCTGAATCTCTCATTCTCCAAAACGTTTCCTCCTTTACAGGACTCCAGTAAACCAATCAAGACCCACCCAAATGGGTGGAGACACATCTCCCCTAATCCAGTTTAACAACCATTCTTAATTAGGTTACTTCTCCAGGGAGATGATCTAATTACATACAGTGTTGAATAGGGATTATACTGCCTCTATGAAATGGGATTTTGATTAAAACATGGCTTTTCTAGGGTACATACATCCTTTCAAACCAGCACATTCTACCCTCTGCACCCTAAAAAAAGATTGTTTTCCCCATATACAAGATACATTCATTCCATAAGAATGTCAGAAATCCTTAAACCATTTCAGTAGCAATACAAATGAAATACAAGGTTAAAACCAGTACAAAATCTCGAAGTTAGTTACAAGTATGGTCTGTCCTAAGGCAAAATTCTCCTCTGTCTCTGGACCTTTGAAAACTCATAACAAGTTATTTGCTGCCAACATACAAAGGAGGAACAGTCATGGGATACATATATGCATTTCCATAGAGAGGAAAGAACACAGGGGTCCCTGGACCCATACAGTTTTGAAAATCCACAGTACAAAGTCAATTAGATTTCAAAGTCTGAGAGTCATTTATCTTCGGGGCTTTAGAAAGCGGCAGTCCCACCCTTTCCAAGTGCCTATACAGAGGCCTACCTCTCTCCCAACACAACCTTGGGGGATATTGGGGAGGCCATCTTTTTCTTGGCTCCACTCTCTCCAAGGATCGGGGCTGCACCTGGGCTCTCCGCCATCTCTGGAGCACATGCTCAACCCCTCCATGTGGTGGCAGCCAGGCTCTTCCCAAACCCCAAGGAATGTACTTCACCCTCTCCAAGGCCTGAGGTGGCATGACTCTTCCACTGCAAGGAGGTGGAAGGCCCATCCTCTGCCTTTGGGGCAAACTCACCCTCTCCATGGGCTTGCGTGCGTCTGCTCTTCTGGTCCGAGGCTTCTTGACTTCAGACCTCAGCCTCCAGGGTTTTGCTTCTGAAGTTATTTTTCCTCCAATGTTTCCCTTCTCTGAGCCCCCCAGTCCAGATTGGCAGGAGCTCAGTTTATACAGGTCCCACAGCACTCTTGTTGGCTTTCTATGCAGTAGCTTTGGATCATGCCCATCAGACATAAGGAGTTTCCACAAATCCTTCCTGGATAACTCTGTGTCCAATCCTGGCTTTCTCTGAAATGGCTGACTGGTTCCACATTTGGCCAAATCTTCACATTGGGCACCATTCTTTGGGGTCTCCCTTCTTGGAGGCCCAGAATTCTCCAGAACATCAATTTCTGGTTTCTTTGTACCTATGAGTTCAGTTCTCAACTTATCTCTTTCCTGTCACATTTCACTATAAGTGGCGAGGGGAAACCAGGCTGCACTTCTGACATTTAATTTGGAGATCTCTTCTGCTAAATATCCAAGTTCATGGCTTTTAAAATCAGCCTTCCAGCCAAAGCCACTAGTCAGTTTTGCCAGATTAGCTGCCATTTTAAAACAAGGTTCATCTTCCTTCCAGTCTATAATAACACATACCTCATTTCTGTCTAAGGCTTTATGAGAAGTGTCTTTAGAATCCACATTTCTATCAACGTTCTCTTCAAAGCATTCTAGGCCTTCTCTATCAAGCTTCTCACAACTCTTCCAGAATCTTCCCCTTATCCATTTAAAAAGCCATTCCAACACGTTTGGTATTTGCAAGCCACAGCAGCACCCCACTCTCAGGTACCAAAGTCTGTCGGGCAGGCTGTGAAGCTGACGATTCCGATGGAGGGCCTGGACGAACTCCACAGGAGAGGATCTCCAGCTGAAGCAGGAAGAAGAGCCTGTCTCTTCTGAATCCTCCTTATTTGGGCATAATGCCTTTGTTACATTCAGTGGAAACATGTTGCACTGTTACTGTTGACCACAGACTCCAACTTGCATTGGTTGTACTTTTTCCTATATACTATCCATTTTCAACACCTTGCAATGTGAAAATTAATTTATTCTCCCTCACGCAAAAACGTTTTTATATTTGTACATTTGATCACCATCACTGTCCACTCTAGGCATTCCTAAGTTATATCATCTCAGTCTTTATTCTCTATTTTTCCTTCTGGTTTCATATGTGCCCCCAGCCCTTCTCCCTCAATCACATTCAGCTTCATTCAGTGTACTTATATTATTGTGCTACACTCAGGTAGTATTGTGCTATCCATTTCTGAATTTTTATAATCAGTCCTGTTGAACAGTTCGTATTCCTTCAGCATCAAACGCCCAATTTCTACCCTATTTCTACCTCCTAATAGCCTATGTTCTCAACTTTAATACTCAAAGTTCACTCAATAATGTTAGTTCATATTAGTGAAACCATACAGTATTTGTCCTTTTGTTTCTGGCTACTTTCACTCAGCATAATGCCCTCAAGGTTCATCCACATTGGTACATGCTTCACGACTTTATTCTGTCTTACAGTTGTGTAATATTCCATCATATGTATACACCACAGTTTGTTTAGCCACTTGTCCATTGATGGACATTTGGGCTGTTTCCATCTGTTGGCAATAATAAATAATACTCCTATAAACATTGATGTGCAAATGTTGGTTTGTGCCCTTGTCTTCAGTTCCTCTGAATATATATCTAGTAATGAGATTTCTGGATTATATGGCAATTCTATAACTAGCTTCCTGAGGAGCCACCAAACTGCCTTACAGAGTAGTTGCACCATTCTACATTCCCACTAACAGTGGATAAGTGTGCCCCTTTCTCCACATCCTCTCCAGCACTTGTCGTTTTGTTTTTTATTTATAATGACCATTTTAGTGGGTGTCAGATGATATCTCATTGTGGTTTTGATTTGCATTTCCCTAATAGCCGGTGAAACTGAGCATCTATTCATGAGCCATTTAGCTGTTTCTATTTCCTCTTCTGAGAAGGTTTTGTTCTTTCTGTACTGAGATATATTATATATTCCCATATCATATAATCACCCAAAGTATATAATCAGTGCTTCATAGTATCATATGGCTGTGAATTCACCATCACGGTGGATTTTCGAACATGTTCATTACTCAAAGAAAAAAAAAAGAATAAAAATAAAAGTAAAAAAGAACACCCAAAACATCTGATAACCTCCATAGCCCCCTATTGTTTCTTTAGTTTTTGCCTTTTTCTCTAACACATTTGTCCATACACTGGGTAAACAGTGTCAGTCATAAGGCATTCACAACCACACGAACACACTTCAAAAGCTCTATAGTTATTCAGTCATCTTCAAGAATCAAGGCTATTAGATTACAGTTCAACAGTGTCAGGTATTTCTCTCTAGCTACTTCAATGCACCAAAACCTGAAAAGGGATATCTATATATTGCATAAGAATAACCTCCAGAATGGCTTCTCAACTCTGTTTTAAATCTTTCAGCCACTGAAACTTATTTTGCTTCATTTCTCTTCTCCTTTTTGGTACACAAGGTTTCTAGCACCCACATTGTCAGGGCCAGGCTCATCCCTGGGAGTCATGACCTATGTTGTCAGGGAGATTTACACCCCTGGGGGTCATATCCCAGGTAGGGAGGAGGGCAGTGATTTCACCTGCAGAGTTGGCTTAAAGAGAGAGGCCACATCTGAGGAACAAAAGATGTTCTTTGGAGGTGACTCTTAGGTATAATCATAAGTAGGCTTGGATTCTCCTGTGCAGGAATAAGTTTCATAAGCACAAGCCACAAGTTTGAGGGCCTGGCCCATCAAATTGGGAGTCCCAAATGCTTGTGAGAATATCAGATCTTCCCCAGGTGTGGAAGTTTAATATTTACACTGCTTTTCCCAGTCCCTCAAGGAGGCTTTGCAAATAATTTTAATCTTCTGCCAAGATTACTATGAGATGTATCAAGGCATCACATAAACCTGTACAAATCAACAAGATCTTACTCCCTATTCAAGGTTCCATGTAATTTTGGTGTTTGAATAAGCTGACGATACAAGTTTAATTAGATTGTGTGCTACAGAAAATATAAATTTTGCACCAAATAACCACATCTTACTTGGTCTCACATAGAAGTTGAAGTTTTAAAATACAGTCTAAATCATCCTTTACTCTTTATTCTGATTTACCTTCATCTTACCCAGATTGGCTTCATTCACATCACTGATTTAAGCCTGGCCACTTTTTCAGTATTTTAAACAGTTGCTGTATGGGGTAATACTGACTTTCAGAGCTAAAGAACTCTAGCTCTGGGTCTCAGGTGACACACAAACACCTGAAGTTCCAGGAAACAATGAGGTTATACACAAAGAGCACAACATCTCAGAATTTAGAAATAACAGCTACAACTCCAGAATAGATGTAATTGTTATAAGAGCTTAAAATCTTTACAACAGGCGTTTACCTGATAACCTATGTTCTCAAATTCAATTCTCAGAGACAGATCATTCTAATTAGTCCATATTAATGAGGCATTATAATATTTGTCTTTTCATTTCTGGCTTATTTCACTCAACATAATGTCCTCAAGTTTCATTCAGCTCATTACACACCTCTCAACTTCGTTTCTTTTTGTAGCCACTGAACAGTCCATTGTATGTATACTACAGTTTCCCCTTCCATTCCTCAGTCGATATACACTTAGGTCACCCCCATCCATTTCCAATCCCCACAAACATCCATTTGCATCCACACCATTACACATCAGATAATCAACCTATATGACAAATCAATGGTTCCCAGTATAATCATGTAGTCATGCCTTTACCACCACACTCTATAGGAGGATATTTCCATTTCTTCTGCAAAGAATCCCATAAATCTCCCCTATATACCCCACTTATTGACATTAGCTTTAGCATATTACCTTTGTTACAGTCAATGGAAGCATATTATCATGTTACTGTTAGCTATAAATCTTAGTTTGCATTGATTGTATTTTCCTCCATATACCATCCCGTTTTCAACACCTCGCAATGTTGAAATTAATTTATTCTCTCTCATGCAAAGATATTCTTATATTTATATATATAATGGTCATCATTATTCACTCTAGGCATCGCTAAGTTATACCGTCCCAGTCTTTACCCTCCATCTTTCCTTCAGGTGTCATGCAGCACCCAGCTCTCCTTCCTCAAGCATACTCACATTCAGCTTCATTCAGTGTACTTACAATATTGTTCTCCCTTCAGATAATATTGTAATATCCATTTCTGGATCTTTCTGATCTGTCCTGTTGAACATTCTGTGCTCCTTCAGCATCAAATGCCCAATTTCTACTCTATTTCTATCTCCTGATAACCTATGTTCTCAACTTTAATACTCAAAGTTCACTCAATGTTAGCTCATATCAGTGAGACCATACAGTATTTTTCCTTTTGTTTCTGGCTAATTTTACTAAGCATAATGTCCTCAAGGTTCCTCTATGTTGTACATGCTTCACGACTATCTACTGTCTTACAGCTGCGTAATATTTCATCATATGTATACACCACAGTTTGTTTATCTATTCATCCATTGATGAACATTTGGGCTGTTTCCATCTCTTGGCAATCATGAATAATGCCTCTATAAACATCGGTGTGATGTTTGTTTGTTTCCTTACCTTGTGTTCCTCCGAATATTTATATGTAGTAATGTGAATGCTGGATCATACGGCAATTCTATACTTGGTTTCCTGAGGAGCCAGCAAACTGTCTTACAGAGCAGTTGCACCATTCTACATTCCCACCAACAGTAAATAAGTGTGCCTTTCTCCACATCCTCTACAGCACTTGTAGTTTTCTGTTTTTTTTATAATGGTCATTCTAGTAGGTGTGAGATGGTATCTCACTGTGGTTTTGATTTACATTTCTCTAGTAGCCAGTAAGGCTGAGCATCTTTTCATATGTTTTGTGCCATTTGTATTTATTCTTCTGAAAAGTGTATGTCCATATCTTTTGCACATTTTAAAGTTGGGTTGTCTGTCTTTTTTGTTGTTGAGTTGTAAAATATCTTTATATATTCTAGATATTAAAACCTTATCTGGAGGCAAGCCATGGTGTCTCAGCAGGCAGAGTTCTCACTTGCCATGCTGGAGACATGGGTTTGTTTCCCAGTGCCTGTTCATGTAAATAAATAAATAAATAAATAAAACCTTATCTGATATGCGGTTTCCAAGTACTGTCTCCCATTGCATAGGTTGCATTTTTACTTTCCTGACAAAGTCCTTTGATGCACACAAGTGCTTATTTTGAGGAGATTCTATTTACCTATTTCTTTTTTCACTGTTCACTCTTTGTGTGTAAAGTGTAAGTAACCACCTCCTGTTAGAAGATCTATAATATATTGCCCTACGTTTACTTCTGAGAGTTTTATGGTCTTAGCTCTAACATCTAGGTCTTTGATCAATTTTGAGTTAATTTGTGTATAAGATGTGAGATATGGGTCTTCTTTCATTCTTTTGGATATGGATATCCAGTTCTCCAAACACCATTTATTGAAGAAGTTACTGTCTCAGTTGAATTGGCTTGACTACCTTATCAAAGATCAATTATACATAGATGAGAAGATCTATTTCTGAATACTCAATTTGATTCCATCGGTCAGCATATCTATCTTTATGCCAGTACCATGCTGTTTTGACACTGTAGCTTTGCAATGTGCTTTCAAGTTAGGTAGTATGAGACCTCCCACATCATTCCTCTTTCTCAAGATATTTTTAGGTATTTGGGTCACACTGGCCCTCCAAATAAGTTTCATCATTCATTTTTCTTTTTCTGCAAAGTATGTTCTTAGGATGTTCATTGGTATTGCATTGAATCTATAAATCAGTTTGGGTAGAATCGACATCTTAACTATATTTAGTCTTTCAATCCAGGAACACGATATGCCCTTCTGTTTATTTAGGTCTGCTTTGATTTCTTCAGCAATTTCTTGTATTTTTCTGAGTATAGGACTTTTGTATCCTTGGTTAAATTTATTCCTAAATATTTTATTCTTTTGGTTCCTATAATAAAAGGATTTTTTTCTATCCTTTGAAGAGAGTGGAGAATTGAATTCCCCAAATATTATAGTAGAGGTTACTACTTCTCCCTTCAGCGGTATCAATGTTTTAGCCTCATGTACTTTGGAGCACTCTGGCTTGGTGTATTAATATTTATGATAGCTATGTCTTGTTGAATTGTTCCTTTTATTAATACACAGTGTCTCTCATGGTCAGGTTCATGTCTCAACTTGGCCAAGTGGTGGTACCTGTTTGTCTGGTTGGGCAAGTGCTGGCCTGTCTGTTGCAATGAAGACATTGCATAGAATTAAATCACGATCACATCAGCTACATCCACAGCTGATTCCATTTGTAATCAGCAAGGGGAGTATCTTCTGCAATGAGTGATGCTTAATCTAATCACTGGAATCCTTTTAAGGAGGATTCAGAAGAGAGAAGTTCTCTTCCTGCTTTGGCTGGCAAGCCTCTCCTGCGGAGTTTGTCCAGACCCTCCACTGGAATTGTCAGCTTCACAGCCTGCCCTGTGGATTTTAGACTCTGCATTCCCACATCACGTAAGACACTTTTATAAATTTTATATTTGCGAGTGTTTCCTGTTGGTTCTACTTCTCTAGAGAACCCTAACTAATACAACTTGGTACCAGGAGTGGTTCTTAAGAAACAGAATCTTCAAAAAGGATTTTTATAAATGGTTTTCTACTCTGACTGGACTCGAAGGCACTAAGGACTCTGATTCTCATAATCAGAATGACACTCCCAATCCATGGAGTGAGTTGGCAAAAGAGATAGTCAAAATATCATCATTCGATTCTCCTAATGCTTCGCTTGTACGAAGCCAGACTCTGCGGGATAATGTTTTTGACACCTTTACAGAGTTTTGTAGAAATAAGAGGTATAGAGATGTTGGTTGGTTGTTGTTAGATACACTGGCTACATTAAGGGGTGAAAGGGATGGGCTTAAGGCTTCAAACGAGAAGCTTAAGTGCCGTCTGACAGATGTAGATATCTCTATGAGTATCCTGAAGGAAAATCTTATTTCCTGTAGCCGTAGACTTGAGATCTCTGAAAATCAGACTCAGAATCTTATTGTTAGAGTAGCAACTTTACAAGGTAAACTGAAATCTCAATGTTGCATGGTGTCTGCCGTTAAAGTGAGGACACCGATTGGAAAGGAGTGGGACCCTGAAAAATGGGATGGTGACATATGGATTGATAATGATATCAGGGGTGAGGTTGAAGCCCTAGGTCATGCTGAGTCTTCTCCAGATAACCCTATAATAGTCTGCTCTGAGGGCACAGCCACCCCACCTCCAGCCTACATTGAGGAGTTGGCCACTGTTCTAGTTTGCTAGCTGCCAGAATGCAACATACCAGTGACAGATTGGCTTTTAAGAAAAGGGGATTTATTTCATTAGTTCTTTAGAGGAAAGGCAGCTAACTTTCAACTGAGGTTGAATCTAACTATTACAGCCACCCAACCTCCTCCTGAAGGGATTAGCCCTAGAGTGATTAATCCTGTTGCACCAGATGAAACTGCAAATGAAGGCCCTGAAGCAAATGACTTGGAAGATATTTCTAATTCTTTTCATGACCCACCCCCATCACCCCTCATTTCTTCCAGACCTATAACTAAACTAAAGTCCCAAAAGGCCCCTAAAGGTGAGGTACAAAGTATCACACATGAGGAGGTATGTTAAACTCCAAAAGAACTGTGTGAGTTTCCCAATTTATATAGACAGAAACCAGGGGAATATGTGTGGCAATGGATTTTAAGAGTGTGGGATAATGGAGGGAGGAATATAAGGCTGGATCAGGCTGAATTTATTGGTATGGGCCCACTATGCAGAGATTCTAGATTCAATGTTATAGCTTGAGGGGTCAGAAAAGGTATTAACAGTTTGTTTGGATGGTTGGTTGAAACATGGATCAAAAGGTGGCCGACATTACCTGAGGTTGAAATGTCAGAACTGCCCTGGTATAATGTAGAGGAGGGGATCCAGAGGCTTAGAGAGATTGGAATGTTAGAGTGGATTTATCATGCACAGCCTGCTCTTACACACCAGGAATGTCTGGAGGATGCACCCTTTACCAGAACAGTGAGAAATAAATTTGTGAGACTAGCGTCATCATCCCTGAAGAGCTCTGCAGCTGCACTTTTCTGTAGGTCAGATATTACTGTGGGAACTGCTGTCACTGAGCTGGAATCCTTAAACACAATGGGGATGACCAGATCCTGAGTTGGCAGAAGCCAGGAGGCAGCACTAAATTGCCAAAGACAGGGTATTTGCCATCTTAGACAGCAAACTCAAAGCAGGAGTCAAGATTATATGACTCACAGAGTTTTGCAGCATTGGCTAGTAAATCATGGGGTACTAGAAATATAACAGAAGGGCAGTCTACTAAATTCTTGTTCGAGCTGTATAAACAAAAGAGTTCTAGGTCAAATGAACAGAAGACTAACCTGAATTAGAAAAACACAGAGTCACGGCTCCTTAATCGATTTCCAGACTTAAGACAGTTTATAGACCCAGAGGCCCTTGAATGAAGAGGAGGCCAGGTCCCTTTAGGGAAGAGCCCTGTTACACTGCCACAAATTTATACTGTTAATCTTCCTCCAAGCCTTCCTCAAGGAGACTGATGGCCTTTTACCAGGGTAACTGTGCATTGGGGAAAAGGAAATGAACAGATATTTGGGGGATTATGAGACACTGGTTCAGAAGTGACATTAATTCCAGGGAACCCAAAATGTCACTCTGGTCCACCAGTAAGAGTATGGTCTTATGGAGGCCAGGTGATCAATGGAGTTTTAGCTCAGGTCCATCTCACAGTGGGTCCAATGGGTCCCCGGACCCATTTGTAGTTATTTCCCAAGTTCCAGAATGTATAATTGGAATAGACATACTGAGCAACTGGCAGAATCCCCATACTCGCTCTCAAACTTGTGCAGTGAGGGTTATTCTGGTGGGAAATGCCAAGTGGAAGCCACTAGAACTGCTCCTACCTAGCAAAATAGTGAATCAGAAGAAATACCGGATTCCTGGAGGGATTGCAGAGGTTACTGCCACTCTTAAGGACTTGAAGTATGGAGGGGTGGTGATTCCCACCACATCCCCATTCAACTCTCCTATTTGGCCTGTGCAGATAACAGATGGGTCTTGGAGGATGACAGTGGATTATCATAGGCTCAACCAGGTGGTAACTCCAATTGCAGCTGCTGTTCCAGATGTGGTATCATTGTTTGAGCAAATCAATACATCCTCTGGTACCTGGTATGCAGTTATTGATCTGGCAAATGTTTTTTTATCAATAGCTATTAGTAAGGACCATGAGAAACAGTTTGCTTTCAGCTGGCAAGGTCAGCAATACAGGTATGTATAGCTGCCAAGTTGACAAGGGGTGGATTGTCATGGTCAGGTTCATGTGTCAACTTGGTCAAGTAGTGGTACCTGTTTGTCTGGTTGGGCAAGTGCTGGCCTGTCTGTTGCAATGAGGACATTTCATTGAATCAAATCATGAACACGTCAGCTGCATCCACAGCTGATTCCATTTGTAATCAGTCAAGGGGCATGTCTTTTTCAATGAGGGATGCTTAATCTAATCACTGGAAGCTTTTTAAGGAAGATTCAGAAAAGACAGGTTCTCTTCCTGCTTTGGCTGGCAAGCCTCTCCTGTAGAGTTCGTCCAGACCCTGCATCAGAATCGTTGGCTTCACAGCCTGCCCTGCGCATTGTGGACACTGCGTCCCCACAGTCACTTGAGACACTTTTATAAATTTTATATTTGTGAGTGTTCCCTGTTGATTCTGTTTCTCTAGAGAACCCTAACTAATACAGTTCCCTTCTTTGTTTCTTTTAATTGTTTTACGTTTGATGTCTAATTTGTCAGATATTAGTATAGCTAGCCCTGCTCTCTTTTCTGGTTGTTGTTTGCATTGAATATCTCTTCCTAACCTTCCACATTCAAACTATTTTTGTCCTTGTGTCTAAAGTGAGTCTCCTGTAGACAGCATATAGATGGATTCTGTTTTTAATCCATTTTGCCAGTCAATGTCTTTTGATTAGGGAGTTTAATCCATTAACATTTAATGTTCTTATTGTAGAGGCAGTACTTCCTTCTACCATTTTCTCTTTTGGATTTTATGTTATATCTAATTATTTCCCTCTTTTTACCTTTACTGATAGTCTTCATTTGTACATTTCGCCAGAACTCTCTCTCCTGCCTTTTCCTATCTGTACTCTCCAAACTGGGGTGAGTGCTGTAACACTGAGAAACATTGGGGAGACCACCTTTTCTCAGCTCCAACTTCCTCAAGCATCTAGGTGGCACCCTGATTCTCTGCCATCCCTGGGGCCCACGCTCAACACCTTCACAACAATGGGGCCAGGCTCACCTCAATCTCTGGAGAATGTGCTCCACCCTCTCCGAAACCTGAGGCACCATAATTCTTCCTGGACATTGAGGTAGAAGTCCTGCCCTCTGCCTCAAGGGAAAATTCATTCCCTCCACATACATACGTGGATTCACTCTCCTGACCCGAGGATTCCTGGCTTCAGGCTTTAACTGTGATGGTTCTGCCTCTTAGGTTATTCTTCCTTCCATCTGTCCATTTTCTGTTCCTTTTGTCAAGATTGGCAGTGGTTCCACTTATACAGGTCTCATCAAAAAGTTGTTGACTTTGCATGTAGTATACAGGGATCAAAGCCATCAGACAATAAGACCTTCCACAAATCCATTCGGGAAAGCTTCATCACCAATCCTGGCTAGTATGGTAATGACTGACTGGTTCCATGTTTAGTTAAATCCTCAAGTGGGCCACTATTCTCTCAATTCTCATTTTCTAGAAGCCCAAAATTTTCCAGGCCATCAATTTCTGGTTTCTTTGTGCCCCAAAGTTCAGTCCTCAGTCTATCCTTTTCTTGTTGCATTTTACTATAAGCTGCAAGGAGAAACCAGGCTGCATCCTCCACATTTAGCTTAGAATTTCCTCAGTCAAATATCTCAGATTGTCACATTCAAATTCTCCCTCTGTCCAGTACCAAGATTCAACTTTGCCAAATTCTCTGCCACCTTAAAACTAGGGTCACCTTCCTTCCAATTTGCAACAGCACATTCCTTTAAAGCTTCAGTGGAAATATCTTTAGAGTCCATACTTCTACCAACAGCCTCTTCAAAGCAATCCAGGCTTTCTCTATTAAACTCCACACATTTCTTTCAGAATCCTCCCCTTATCTATTTAAAAAGCCATTCTAACATGTTTGGTATTTACAAACGCAGCAGCATCTCATGCCTCTGGTACCAGAATCTGTTTTTTGTCATACAGGAAGGCACACGTTGACATATGCTGGCCTTCCCTTCTTGTTTCTGGATTTAAACAGCTTTCCCTAGGAGATTCCTTTCTGCAACTCCAAACATCTGTATTTTTGGTGCTCTGAGTAGTAAGCTAAGGTGTTATGGGCTGCTGAACTCTGCTGAGTTCTACTTTTAAGCCTCCAGCTAATTAAACATCGCTCATTGTGGAAAGCACTCCCTTTATAGTTGACCACAGATACTGGTTGACATCAGCCATAGATGAATTTCACATACTGATGATATTAGCCCACAGCAACAGAACAACTGGGTACTATCACCTGGCCATGTTAACACCTGAACCTAACTACTACAGGGAGTTTAATCCATTAATACTTAATATTATTACTGTAAAAGCAGTATTTTCTTCTACCCTTTTGTCTTTGGGATTTTATAAGTCATATCTTATTTTTTTCCTCTTTTTACCCTTACTGATAGTCTTCATTTCTACAATCTTCTCCAGACTGCTCTCTTCTGTCTTTTCCTATATGCCTGTAGTGTTCCCTTTAGTATTTTCTTGTAGATCTGGTTTCTTATTCACAAGCTCTCTCAGTTACTATTTATCTGAAAATATTTAAATTCTCCCTCAGTTTTGAAGGACAGTTTTGCTGGATACAGAATTCTTGGCCAGTAGTTCTACTCTTTCAATATCTTAAATATATCTAAAAATGCCTTCTTGCCTTCATGGTTTGTGCTGGTAAATCAGCACATAGTCTTACTGAGCTTCCCTTGCATGTGGTGTATTGATTTTCTCTTGCTGCTTTCAGAATTCTCTTTGTCTTAGACATTTGTCAATGTGATTAACAAGTGTCTGGGAGGAGGTATATAGAGATCTATTCTGCTTTGGGTATGCTGTGCTTCTTGGATTTGTAATTGTTAAATTTTTCATAAGAGACGGGAAATTTTCAGTGATAATTTCCTCCATTATTCTTTCTGCCGTGTTTCCCTTCTTTTCTCCTTCTGTGACACCCATAACATATATTCATGTGCTTTATGTGTTATTTAATTCTCTGAGATCCTGCTTACATTTTCCATTCTTTTCTCTGTCTGTTATTTACTTTGTAGGATTTCAGATGTCCTGTCCTCTAGTTCACTAATCCTTTCTTCTGCCTCTTCAAATCTACTGTTGTAAGTTTCTGTTGTGTTTTTTCATCTCTTCGAATGTGCCTTTAATTGCCATAAGTTTTGCCATTTGCTTTTTCAAGATTTCTAGTTCCTCTTTATGGTCACCCAATGTCTTCTTTATATCCTTCATCTCTTTTGCCATATCTTCCCTGAACTTGTTGATTTGATTTCTTACTTGATTTAGCATGTTTGATTGAACATTAGTAGTTTCAACTCTTGTATCTCATTTGAAGTGTTAGTTTGTTCCTTTCAGTGGGCCATATGGTTGTTTTTCCTAGTATGACTTGTGATTTTTTGTTGGTGTCTTGGTATCCAGTTTTATTGATTAGTTTATTCTGGAGGTTGTTTAGATTCTTTTGTCTGAGGTTTTCTTGTTGGTTGGCTTTCATCTTTATCTGTTATTGGCATTCAGTTCAATTTATTCTAGATCTCTAGCAGAACTTCTATTTGTTTGAAATTTTTCAGCTCTTGTCTTTCTGATTCTTGCCTTGCCCCAGATATGATTGACCCCAATCATATTTTCACATACAAGGTAAGTCCTGGTCTCAGGAGGAAGGTGTAATCAGTATCAAGTTTCCCTGGGCATGAGACCCAGCAGGTTGTCTGACTTTCCTTTAGAGCCTCTAGACTCTGTGCTTTTCCTATCCTTCTTGGCAGGTGGCACTTCTCAGCCCGCAGCTGCACACTGCCATAAAGTGGTGTGGAGCCTTTAATTCTCAGACTGTCAGGGGCATGGCTTAGATAGAGCCTGAGGTGGAAGGCAAACTGTAGCTGTTTCCGATTCCCAGCCCCTTGTGTGTGAATTCACTTGAGGAGGGCAACCACTTCAGATGGTAATTAGGTAATTATCTCCTTCACTTGACTTGTTACATTGTATCTCAGACCTATCTTAACTCTGCCCTTGCCTGGGTCAGCACTGACAACTGAAAATGCCTGAGACTTTCTCTAATGAGCTACTTAGGATATTTTTTTTTAAAAGACACATGAAATAAAATAAAATAAAATAGAATCCCTTTTCAGAGCCAGTTCCCAGCCTCCAAGGTTTGTCAGTCAAGAGCCAGAGTTGGTACCTGGCTTTATAAAGGGGCACAGCAATTTTCCAGCATTCTGGGCTTGGCTGACACCAAAAGCATCCATTTTTCTTTTTCTTCATCATCCCCTTTCTCTCTGCCAAGAGAGAGAGACCTCGGGGTTACATTCTTGCTTTCTCTGGGTGTATCTGTGCTCACAGCTTGTATTCAACAGTCCAAATTTGTTAATTGAAAGTGCATCTGGAACTTGGTAAAGCTACCTTCCCTTCTCCTAGTAGAGCCTGCTTTTTTCCAACCAGGAAGTGTCTCTAGCAGCCTGCTATGCCAGTGGGGGAGAGGCACCAGCCGCTGCAGGTTGGGGTTTTTGCTTACAGTTCTGTGTTGTGATTTCGGCTCTTCAACCCATTTCAGACTTGTGTACAATGTGTGTCCCATCACAGATGTCCCCCAAACAGTTGTTCCAGACAGTTTCTGGCTGCTCTAGAGGACTAACTAAATTCCATACCTTTTATGCTGCCATTTTGTCCTGCCTCCACATTATGTCTTTTAATACACAAAGGAGTTCTGGTGTTTAGGATGCCATAATTAACAATCATCCAGATCAAGCCATTACAAACAGATGCCACATGGGCAGGGTTTGTTTAGGTGTACTCTGACAATAGAAGTGACATATTGAATGGTTATAGAGAGTATTTGAATTAGGTAGTTGCCACCTTGGGGGGCATAGGTAATTAACAGTTATCATTCTATTACTCCAGTTAACTAAAGTCAATGGAAGAATATTCCATGGGAGGCCAGTGCAACTTGAACCTGGGATATATCTGCATACCCAATAATTAGTTTGGCTGTGGAAAGTTGTTATGGCATCAGCTTAATTAAGGAAGACCGATGAACTTAGATGAATTAGGAAAGAAGCCTAGGGGCTTAAATATAAATGTTTAGTGAGCACTAAATGGGAAGGTCTTCTGTGAGTTAAATTACTGTAAAACTTTCTCTCATAGGGCCTAGGATGTCTACTGCCAATGTTCGGGTGTTAGGCTTACAATACCACACATGCTGCCCCTCCACAAGAGCAGGCCTTAGTGCCAGCTGTGTTTTTTAAGTGCTAACCACATCACTCTGGCAATTATTTTCCCAGTGGATGTCTTTTATTGTGCATCCTTTATATTGTATCATTGTTGGTCCACTGGAGAGGAAGATGGGCTCTGGGGTTCCACAGGTCTGTTTCATAGCACACTCTGGCACTATGCAATAGAGCCAGTCTGGGGGCACTGTCCACTGAAGAGCCATAATGATTGTGCCCTTTTCATGCAGGCAGAGCTACAGGAGTCTGTAGTAGTGAGGTGTTTTTATCTACATTTGGAGCATGACCAGAAGGTGTGGCCGATACTTTTATAGTTTGGGGGATGGCAGAAAAGAAGCCAGCCAAGAACTTAAATGGGGGAGAAACCATGCACAGCACAAGTAGCCTTGTTTAACCATGTAAGCAGTTTAGTTAAAACACAGTTCCAATTTCACATTTACATTTTAACTAAGGTTATGTTAGTTAATGGGTAGAACATAATTTATATAGCTGCCTTGCTGTTTTCTAAGTCTTTTTGTTGAAGACAGAGCTCTGAGTTGTAGCTGACTGCAAGTACTTTCAGAGAAGCATCAGAGTAAAACAATGTAACTGATAAAGAAATTAGGTTGTTTTGTGTCAAATCCAATTTTTAGAATAACTAAAACCATAACTAGCAGCTCTACATTGTTGTATTGTTTAATATTTTTCAGATCAGTAACAAACAGAAGGTTAGAAAATCCTGAATTTTTATAATCTGGTTTGAACATTTCTTATACAACTTATATTAAATGAGTGTAATCATTTTTAGCACTTTATTTTTTTACAAGGTGAAAGAATAAATCTTTTGCAACTGTTTGGAATAAAAAGATACTCATTAGGGTTTGACCTTGAGAAAGCAAAACATTAAAAGTTGTTAGGTTTGAAACAATATTTGCTTTTTTATTTAATTAGGGTTAAGGATTCAGTTTCCTCAATTTAAAAATAAGAAGTATTGGACTAGATTGTCTTTTATTCTAAATTGTCATCATTCAAATATTTGTAGAGACCTTACAAAGTCATGCAAAGCCATCTACATAAGACAGTGTGACTTAAAAGTTGGATGTTATAGGTAACTCTAGACTTTCATAATTATTTGCAATATAGTTTATTTTAACATTTTATTCTAGTATCATACATACAATCCAAAATTTTCCCTTTTAATCACATTTAAATATATAATTGAGTGCTGTAAATTGCATCTACATGTGCTACAGTCACCACCATGCATTACCAAAACTTTTTCAACAACACAAATAGAAACTGTAAAATTTAATCTTTAATTCCCCTTTTCCTACCCCCACCCTTTGCCCCTGGTGCCTACATTTCAGTTTCTGAATCTGTGATTATTCTAATTATTTCATATCTATGAAGCATATGATATTTGTCCATTTGTGTATGGCTTATTTCACTAAACATGTCCTCAAGATTTATCCATGTTTTACATGTAACAGAACTTCATTCATTTTATTTTTTTAGCTTCAGCAGAGAACTATTTATTTTGTCCAAAACAGCACAAAAAAAACCTCTCAAACAGCACATACATAAACCTATATATAAAATACAGAATATATCTAATTTTTTCCTTTGCAAGGTAGCTAAATGGTATATGTGAGAGAAAGTATTGTTGATAGGGCAAGTAGATAACTGATTTGGGCAATGAAATAATCATCTAGGCACTAACATTCAAAGATCAAGTAAACATCAATTTTAATCAGAAAAGTTATATTTAAAAAGAGTTCCCATGAGGGTGGGATTTAGACTCCTCCCATGGCAGGCCTCCAGGCCTGGTCATTTTATGCACAGCCGGACTCTGCTCAGTCATGGCTCTTTGCCTCTTTTCATATGAAGTAAAGATGATCTGGAGGTGTGGTACTGCAAAGGTACAGGGACTGCCTAGCCCAACACCAATTTCTCACCAAAAAAAAACATAAGAGAAATGACAAAGTTTAAAAGAGCATGATGGATTTCAGAAGTATTTCCTCTAATAGCTTTAAAGAAAGCTCTACCACAAATACTTCAAAAAATCACAGACTTTACAAAATATTGTATAATATCTTGAGTATAGAGGTAAGCGCCTAGCCAGGTCACTTGTCAAATTCTGTTTAGAAATTTGCATCTGGTGTAACCTTTCATATCAGGAAAGAATCACCTGAATTATTTTTGACCTAATGATTTGTTACCAGCCTACTTTTAACAATAGAAGGAGAAACTGGTATATATTTTAAGTCAACTGTTTCTCCTTAAGTCTCATAGTTTCTATTATGTTTCAACATCATGTTTTTGTGTACTTACTACAGCAATCTCTCAGTCATGAAAAAACATCAGTTGTAGGGCTTTCAAAGTAAAAAGAGAAATTCTTTCCAAAACCATTTTTTAAAAAAATTAAAATTAAATATACTAGACCAAGCACAGGCACTTTTCCAAAAACAAAACATGAAACCAAATCACTCTATTACTCAGTAGTTACAGAAGACAGCTCCGACTTTGGGGGATTGTCTCTGTCTACTTCAACACAGACACTGGTCTTTGGCTGCTCTGACTGTTCCTCCTTGAATGTGAACCCACCAAGAAACCCCAAGGAAAAAGTGCTTTCACAATTCTGGGTCAAGGATACCTGTGAATACAGGCACTTGGACGGAGTTGCTTTCAAAACTGTATTCTCCAAGGGCATACTGAACAAGGGTCTCTTCTTGCTCCAGGTTTAAGTAGTCCAGTACTAGGAAATCACTTCATGCTTTAGGCGATGGATCTTTAGCATGTGAGCCCTGGCAAACTTTTTCCCATAGTGGTCACACTGAAAGGGTTTAATTCCTGAGGGGATGAGCATGTGCTGCTTTAGGTTCTGAATGAAGGTAAATCACATGCTGCAAATTGGACACTGAAAAGTCTGTCTGGACCATTCGGGCTTGGTCGTTCTGTACTGCTGGTAGAAGGATCAATGTAGAATTGGTATGGATACTGAACATTTTCCAGTCAATGGAATCATCATTTGCATGGACATTAGTGCCAGAAGTGCTTTGAAGGTAGGGTAGGCCCTCAGTGATGCCTTCATCTGCTGGGCCTATAGAGTAAGACTGTGGACTAATCAGAAGTTCCTCTTGAACTTGCTCACTTCTCAGCACTGTCTACTGATCACTCAAGGAACTCTGAGATGCACTGACAGGCTGGGCCACTTCCTCATGGACCTCCTCATCACTTAGCCTTTCTACTTTGACCTGGACATCTTCTTCAGTACCCAGAGGCAAGTCAATTTTTGTTCTTTCACAAGTCACATAATCAACCCAGCTTTTACCTGGCTCAGAGGGGCCAGGTAATTCTAAAGTCCGGGTATTTTCCTCCTGCTTAACCTTTTAAGGCTGAATCCTTCAATCAATTCCAAAAGGAAAAGGCCAGGGAAAAGCTAAAAAAGAGTCAACTGGTTGATTTTTATTTTCTGAGTAGGGAGCTGAAGAATTTAATACCTGGGGAGAACTTGTGTGCTACAGTTTATGGGACTTTTAGGAGACATAACTTTCTTCAGGACTCTCAGCAAACAGGAATGGTTCTTTCTACCACAGTGCACTCTGAAGGCACTGGAGAAATGCTTGCATCTCGAGAAGTAAAATTGCAGTTGGAATTATTTTCCTGTCCAGCATCTAGGGTTTTTTCTGGTTGTCTGTTGGGTATATTCCATAACATGCTTGATTTCATGAACTCTGAGCAGGTGCTAGCAACACTAAACATCTGCATTTAGCTGGCGGCAGTGAGAACATCAATAATATTTTCTGTGTTAATTGACAGAGTGGCTGTATAAGCATATTCTAAGAGGAGTATAAAGCCAGTTACTTGGTGCCAAATAAATCACTGTAAGCTGCCAGGACAAGTTTATATGCCCAGAAGATTTTGTCCTGGACACGGATGGTGATATTACAAAAATGTCCATCATTTTGCAGCATATTTAGCTTTCCAAGCATTTCTTGGCTGTGGGGATGAGTAAATCTACAGATGCTCTTCAAGGATGCAAATGAATCAGAAGTGTCCTGCCTGGGTGCCATGCCTGGAGGCCTGCTGCTGCTGCTCTTCCCGCCAAACCTGGGCGATGGCAGTGGCCCAGGGCAGCGCAGGGTACGTGGCTCCCTCCTGGTCCCCCCCAATGGTGAGACATTTAAGATCATGCTATCTGCAAATAAGGAAAGTTCATTTCTCCCCTTCCAATTTGGATGCCTTTTTCCCGTGACCTAATTGCTCTAGCTAGATCTTCCAGCACAATGCTGAGTAACAGTGGTGGCAGTGAGCATCCTTCTTGTTCCTGATCTTAGAGGGAATGCTTTTGGTATTTCACCAGTGAATTGAGGTAGTGGTGGGTTCGCTACAAGTGTCCTTTATCATGTTGAGGACGTTTCCCACTATTCCTAGTTTTCTAAGTGTTTTTGTCGGAAAAGGTGACCAGGTTTTGTCAAATAACTTTTCTGCATCAATTGATCTCCTTATTTTAAACCACTCTTGCATTGCTGGGATAAACCCCACTTGATCATGTTGTGTAATTCTTTTGATGTGCTATTGGATTCAGTTTGCTAGTGTTTTGTTGAGGATTTTTTCATACATATTCATTAAGGATATTGGTATGTAACTTTCTCTTCTTGTGGCACCTTTATACGGCTTTAGTGTTATGATGACTTTGGCTTCATAGAATGAGTTAGGGAGTGTTCTCTCCTCAATTTTTTGGAAGAGTTTGTGCACAATTGGTATTAATTCTTCTTGGAATGTTTGATAAAATTCACCTGTGACTCCATCTGGTCCTGGGTCCTCCCAGCAAAGGTTGGGAGGTATTTGATTACTGATTTACTCTCTTTACTAGTAAGTGGTTTGCTAGGAGTCATTGTGGGTAGTTTGTGTGCTTGTAGGAATTTGTCAATTAGGTTATCTAAACTATTGGCAATCGTTTGTTGATGGTATCCCTTTATACTTTTTTATTTCTGAAGGGTCGTTACAAAGTCCCCTTTTTTCTGATTTTAGCTATTTATGTACTCTGTTTTCTTTGTTAGTAACACCTAAAAGTTTGTCAATTTTACTGATCTTTTTAAAGGTTTTATTGTTTTTTATTCTTTACTTCATATATGTCTGCCCTAATCTTTGTTATTTCCTTCCTTCTGTCTGGATTTTAGTTTTCTCTTTTTTTCTATATCCTCCAGTTTTGAGGTTAGGTCTCTGATTTGAGATCTTTCTTTTAAAAAAAAACAAACAAACATAGGCATTTAGAGGTTTAAAGTCCCTCTAAACACTGCCTTTGCTGTATCCATAAGTTTCGGTATCTTGTGTGTGCATTTTTATTTTCCTCAAGAAATTTCCTAATTCCCATTATGATCTCTTATCATTTGTTAAAGAAGAATCAACATTGGTTGTTTAAGAGTACATTGCTAAATTGCCACATATTTGTGAATTTTCCATTTCTCCCTTTGTTACTGATCTCTAGTTTCATTCCATTGTGGATGGGGAAGATAGCTTGTATGATTTCAATAGTTTCGAATTTATTGAGATTTTGTGACTTATGATATTAAGATCTATCGTACAGAATGATCCATGTACACTAGAGAAGATTGTTTGTTCCACTGCTGTTGTATGCTGTGTTCTATATATGTCTGTTAACTCTAATTCATTTAGAGTATCATTCAAGTTTTCTGTTTCTGTATTGATCTTCTGTCTAGATGTTCTCTTCATTATTGAAAGTGGTGTACTATAGTCTCCTATTATTAAGGTAGGTCCGTGTATTTGTCCCTTCAAATCAGTCATTATTGGCTTCATATATTTTGCGGCTCTGTTGTTAGGTCCGTTTATAGTTATCATAATTATGTCTTCTTGATTAACTGACTCTTCTATACCCATGTAATGAACTTTTTGGTCCCTCATAACATTTCTTTAAAGTCTATTTTATCTGATAATAGTATAGCTTCTCCAGAGCTCTCTTATTACACGCACAGTATATTTTTTCCATCCTTTCATTTTCAGCCTACTATGCCATTGAATTTAAGGTACATTTCTTGTAAACAGCATATAATTGGGTCATACTCTTTAATAGTTCAGCCAATCTCTGCCTTTTTTGTTTGTTTGCTTTCTGCATGGGCAGGCACTGGGAATCAAACAATCTCTGCCTTTTGACTGAAGAGTTCAATCCATTTAAATTTAAAGCAACTACTGATAATGCGGAATTTTCTTCTGTTATTTTGCCACTTTGTCTTTTTAAGTCATACTTTTTTTATTAAGGAAGTTATGGGTTTATAGAAAAATCATGCATAAAATACAGAATTCCAATACCAACCTATTATTAACACCTTGTATTGGTCTTACTTCTTTTTTGATGCTCAATTATTTTGTTAATGCCTACTTTCATATATATTGGATTCTTCATATTATAACATTTTGAGTCCTTTTTCATTTTCTTCTGGATATATTTTTCATGTATTTTCTTTGTGGTTACTATGATGTTAAGCTTTAACATCCTAAACCTATAATAACCATGTTTGATTTGATACCAACTTGATATCAATATTATATGCACTCACTGTTCCTATAACCCTTCATTCCCTGCCTTTATTTTTGTATTTATTGCAAACTGTATCTTTGTATATTGCATTTCCAAAACTGGAGATTTATCATTTTTTAGCCATTTGCATTTTAATAAGAAGTGCAGTTGCATAACCAAAAAAATACAGTAAAGAATATTGGCACTTATAATTATCTATATGGTTACTTTCACCATAGGTCTTTATTTCTTTATGCTGATTTGAACCTAGTGTCTTTTCCTTTCAGTGTGAAGAACTCCCTTCAGCACTGCTTGCAGGGCAGGTCTAGTAGTAATGAACTCTCTCAGCTGTTGTTTTTCTGGGAATGCCTTAATCTCTTCCTCCTTTTTGAAACTTGGATATAAATTCTTGGTTGGTAATTGATTTCTTTTCACATTTTAAATACTTTGTACCACTGCCTTTTTACCTACATGGGCTCTGATGAGAAACTGCCACTTAATATTATCGAGACTCCATTGTATATACCTTGTTACTCCTTCCTAGCAGCTTTCAAAACTTCTCCTTGTCCATGCCATTCAACAGTTGGATTACTATGTGTCTGGGTATTGTTCTCTGTGAGTTTATCCTGTTTGGGGTTTGTTGGGATTTTTGAATGTGCATATTTATGTCTCTAATTAAACATGAGAATTTATCTGCCATTATTTCTTTCAATATTCCTTCTGCCCCTTTCTCTCTTTCTTCTCTCTCTGGACTCCCATAAAGCTCTACATTGGTGTGCTTGAGTGTACACCACAGAGCTCTTACGATCTGCTCATTCTTTTATATTTTTGTTCTTTCTGATCCTCAGCCTGAATCATTCCAATGGCTTGTCTTGAAGATCATTGATTCTTCTGTCACCTCCAACCTAATGTCTAAATTGTCAAAGGAACTTTCCATTTCAGTTACTGTGTTCTTCAACTCTAGTATTTCTATTTGATTCCTATTGAAACTCTCAATGATATTCCAATAATGTTCATTTGTTTTTTCATCATATCTTTTAGTTCTTTTTCCATTCTTTCCCTTAGCTCCTTGAGCATATTAGGATGATTTTTTTTAAAGTGTCCAGTTGATAGATCCAAAGTCTGGACCTCTTCATTGATGATTTCTAGATTTATTATCTTGGTCTTTTAGATGGACCCTCATTTTCTTTGTTTATCTCATTAACTTTTGTTGCACACTGTACATTTTAATATTTTACTGACAACTCCTGGATTTATTCTCAAAGCTGTCAGTTTCTCACATTTGTATCCAAATAGTGATATGACAAAGATTTTCTTCAATGGGAGGAGTTAATCAAAACTAACAAATCAAACTGAAAGCATCTTTCATAGTCTTTGTAAATTGTCTGTGCTATGTTTGGTGTCTCCTTCAGACCTGAGCTCTCCTATCAAGATCAGGTTGAGAAAAATGTGGAGTGCAAAGTCCTTTCTGTCTAATCTGGGCCTGTATGGAGCCCTGCAGCCTGCTTCTCTTCCTGGGCTTGTATTTACGAGCAGTCTTAGGAATTCCCCCATTTACAGTTTACATACTTCACATGAACAGCATGAAGTATGTAACCCCCTTCTGGGTGCTTTCTCGTGTGAGAATGCAGGTAATTCTTTGCCCAACGATGCTTTGACTTAATTGCGTCTCACTACCCCAGCTGTCTATGAGCCACTTCTCTGCCTTCAGGACAACCTCTGGGAGGGCAAACATGAGACAAGTTCCCTGGTTCAGTCCCTCAGACCTCCACCAATAAATTGGCACTGACATACATGCATCCCAATATGTGCACAGGGACCACTCTACTCCCTCCAGAACAGCATCAGGGGCATACAAAGGGAGCACAATCAGGCTCTACTATGAACTGTGGAGGGGGTAGATAAGAAGCCAACAAGGGTACAAGGAACTTCGTATATGGATTTTGATGTTACATTTTCTAGATTTTATACTTGCCCAGTTAATGCAGTCTTTGAACTGTTTTCTGTAGTTTTGAGAAACAGTAATATCTTTAGAATTTCTCAATCCCCTTTGCCTGACGGGAGTTGAAATCATGGTCACCCTCAGAGTTGGCCGTCAGTGATCTGATGTAGGAAATCAAAAGCAGTGATCAGCAATCAGACCATACAACCCTGGGTTTTGGAGGGCTAGGTCTCACCCTGGCACCAGTAAACTGTGCTAGGAGACTGAACTTCAATCCTCACTGCTGTCTGCCATGAGCCTGGGGGATGGGGAAATCATAGACCCTGCAAAGAGGGTAAAACACTGCTATTTACTAGTTTCCTAGCCTCTTCAACTCACTCCTCCCCGGATGCTTCACAGGGTTCTATTAGACTGCAGAGTTTCAAATTAGTTGATTCATACATTTGCTCTCTTGTCACTTCAATAGTTGTTTCATGGGGGACTGATTCCTGGAGCTTCTTACTCCAACATTTTCCCACAATTGTCTGAAGTTTTAAAGAACACTAATACCAAGAAGTTTCTTGGTACACTTTGCCCAGTTTACCCAATGGCAACATTTAAAAATATATAGTATAACAACTATATATATATATATATAAGTATAATAACACAATCAGGATATGAACATTGATGTGATCCACTAATCATTTTCAGATTTCCCAAGTTTTACTTCTACTTTTCTGGATGTGAATACCATTGTATGCAATTTGATTACCTGTGTAAGTTTAGGTATCCTCCACCATATTCAAGATACTAAAAAGTTCCATCTTCATGCGGATCTCTCCTGAGGCACTCTATAACCACACATCCTCTCCTCTCCACCTCCCTCTCTAACTGCTGGAAAGCACAAATCTATTCTCAATTTCCATTTTTTTAACTCAAAAATGTTAAATAAATGGAATTGTACAATATTTCACTTTTTAAAATTAACCTTTTTTCTTGCTGTTCAGTATAATTCCCTGGGAATTTATCCAAGTTATATTATCAATAGAGTATTCCTTTTAATTGTCAAGCAGTTTTCCATGGCATGTTTAACCATTTACCTTTTAAGGGCATCTAGGGTGATTCCAGTTTTTAACCATTGCAAATAAAGTTGTTATAAACATTGGTGTACAGGCTTTTGTATAAACGTGAGTTTTTATCTTTCTGGGAAAAATACCCAAGAGTGTGAACAATATACTTCTAAATAAGACATAGATCAAAGACAAAATCTCAAGAAATTTTTTTCTAATTGTTCTTAATGCAAATGAAAAGAAAACATCAAAATTTGTGAGCTACACCAAAATCAGTGCTTAAGAGGGAAATTTATAGCACTAAATTCATATATTATAAAAGATGAAATATCTAAAATCACCTTGGGAAACGAGAGAAAGAAGAGCAATTTAAATCCAAAGTAAGCAGAAGGAAAGAAATGAAGATTAAAGCAAAATTTGATGTAATCGAATACGGGAAGACAATAGAGAAAATCAACAAACAAAATGCTTGTTATTTGAAATGATCAATCAAATGGATTGATAAACCTTTAGCTAGAAAAAAAGAGAAAAGACACACGACTATTATCAGAAATGAAAGGGGACCATCACTACAGATCACACAAACATTAAAAGGATAATAAAGGAGTTTAATGAGAGTCTGTGCTCACAAATTTGATAACTCAGATGAAATGGACTAACTTCTTCAAAGACACAATCTTCCAAAACTCACACGCAGTGAAATAGATAATCTGAAGAGCCCTACAAGTATTAAAGAAATCGAATTGCCTATTACAAATCTTCCAAAACAGAAAGCACCAGGCCGAGAAAGTTTTATTGTCTCAGTCTTTCACTTTTAATATTTTAAATATATCATCCCACTGTCTTCTCGCCTCCATGGTTTCTGCTGAGAAATCTACACATAGTCTTATTGGTTTTCCCTTGTATGTGATGGATTGCTTTTCTCTTGCAGCTTTCAAGATCCTCTCTTTCTCTTTGACCTCTGACATTCTGACTAGTAAGTGTCTTGGAGAACGTCTATTTGCATCTAGTCTCTTTGGGGTACGCTGCACTTCTTGGATCTGTAATTTTAGGTCTTTTGTAAGAGTTGGGAAATTTTCAGTGATAATTTCTTCCATTAGTTTTTCTCCTCCTTTTCCCTTCTCTTCTCCTTCTGGGACACCCACAACACGTATATTTGTGCGCTTCATATCATCCTTCAGTTCCCTGAGTCCCTGCTCATAT
>PVIY010032701.1:0-28734 GCA_004026745.1 Myrmecophaga tridactyla
CTGAGGTCCCAGCCATCCTTGGGCTACTTGGTCACCCCGGGAGGGATTTCCAGCCCCGGCCCCGCTGGCAGCCCAGTCCTGGCAGGTCACAGGCAGCCTTTAGAATGGCGTTAGGTAGTTTCTTCAGCTCCAAATCATGCTTCCATTAATCAAACCATTGTATTCTTAAAGTCTGAGTGGCACACGTCCAACATTGGAAACTCTAATTTACTAAATAGCTTATTATTTTCCTATTTACTAGTTTACTATTTCTAATTTACTAAATAGTTAAAAGCAATCTCCATACTGAGCTGTTCTTTATATAACATGGTAGTTCTCAGGAACTTCAGGTATTTATATGACACCTGAGACTTGTGAGCTCTGAAGCTATGAAAGTCAGCACTACCCTATACAGGAACTGCTTAAAAAGTTGAAAAAAGAGATCAGACTTCGAAGTAGAGATATGAATGAAGCTGATCTGGACAGGACTAAGTTAAATCAGAATACAGGGTAAAGGATGATATCGTCCATATTTTAAAACTTCAACTTCGGTGTGAGACTAAAGGGAGAGATGTTTATTGGGTGCAAAATTTATGTTTTGGGTGGTGCATTTCCTAATTTAACTCATATGGTCAGTTTAGTTGAACACCATAAGTACGTGGAATCTTAAATAGGGTGTGAGATTTTGTTGGTTTGTCCAGGATGGTGTGATGCCCCTATAAATCCCAGAGTGATTTGGAATGTGAATAAAGAAGTACTTGCAAAGTCCCCTTGGGTGACTGGGGAGAAAGGAGGAAATATTCAGTTTCCCCATTTGAAGAGTTTCTGATATTCTTGCAAGCAGCGGGGACAACCAAATAAATGAGGCAAGCCCTGGATCTTGGGGTCTGCCCCTATGAAACTCATTACTGCAAAGAACAGGCTAAGGCTACTTAAAATTAGACCTAAGAGTCACCCCAGAGAACCTCTTTCGTTACTCAGATGTGGCCTCTCTCTCTCTAAGCCAACTCAGTAGGTGAACTCTCTGCCCTCCTCTTCTACATGGGACATGACTCCCAGGGGTGTAAATCTCCCTGACAACATGGAACAGAAATTCCAGGATGAGCTGGGACCCAGCATTAAGGGATTGAGAAAGTTTTCTTGACCAAAAGGGAAAAGAAAGAAATGAGACAAAATAAAGTTTCAGTGGCTGATAGATTTTAGAGTTGAGTGGTTATCCTGGAGGTTATTCTTATGCATTATATAGCTATCCCTTTTTAGTTTATGGTGTATTGGGGTGGCTGGAAGGAAGTGACTGAAACACTTGGGCTGTGTTCCAGTAGCCTTGATTCTTTTTTCTTTTCTTTTTTTTTTTTTTAATATTTTTATTATAAGCAACAAACAAACATACAAACATTCTTGACATGGTTACAACCAATTAGCCTTGATTCTTGAAGACAATTGTATAATGATACAACGTTTAAAATGTGACTGTGTGATAGTGAAAACCTTGTGTCTAATACTCCTTTTATGTGTTCAGAGTATGGACAGATGAGTAAAAAAATACAGATAAAAAATAAATAAATAATACGGGAGACAAAGGGTATAATAAATTGGGTAGAAGGAAATACTGGTGGTCAATGAGAGGGAGTGGCAAGGTGTATGGTATGTATGAGTTTTTTCTTTTTCTTTTTCCAGAGTGATGCAAATGTTCTAAAAAATGATCATGGTGATGAATACAGAACTATGTGATGATATTATGGGCCATTGTTTGTACACCATGCGTGGACTGCATGTGAAGATTTCTCAATCTCAAAATCCTATCTTTTAAGCACAGCTGAGATTGGGTGCTGCTGTGTAACTGTCTGAAAAATACTGTATGTGATGCAAAATTTATTCTTTAGATTTTTTTTTTCTCTCCTGTAGGATAAAACTGATCTGATATTTTCTTTTTGGGGAAAATGGTAACTGTTTGGGCATACTAAGGTTATAATAAAAAATATGCCCTTCGTTTTCCGATTTCATGTCCAAAACTTTTTCAGATACTCTTTCCTGAGAAATAGTCCTTGAAACTTAAGAAATAAAAGTACATCGATCACTAACAGTTACTCACTTTATAAAACTAAGGCTCTAGGGCTGGTTTCAATTATCTTCCTCTGTACCGAGACCCACAAAACCCGCCGGTTGGCTAATCCCAAGCGCTACGGGTATTTTTCTTTCCAGCTTGTTCTGCCTCTACTGCAATAGCCAGAAGTGAATTTCACAAACTGTGTAATGCCTCGTTAAAACTAGAAAACTGCTCCGCTTCAAGTTAGGGAACTACCGTCTTGGGATTTCAGGCTAAGAGAAAACACTTTCTCTCCTCGCCAAGACGCACGGTCCGATGTGTGCGCGCAGCGGGCAAACCAGCACGTCCCCCGTGGGGCCTGGGTTGCTCCCCGCGGGAAGCGTGAGCGTCAGGGGGGCCCACACATGGGAAACACAGCACTGCCCATCGGCGACCCCCGGCCAGAGGGCTTCACGTGTGTGCGTGTGTGTGTGCGTGTGTGCACGCGTGTGTCTGTGTGTGTTCGTGCGTGTGATTCCCATCCGCGGCTCCGGCCGCTCAGCCCTCCAAGGTGCAGGTCCTGGGGCATCTTATAAAATGACTTCTCAGGCTGTCGCTCGGCGCACCTGGCCTTGGCCGGAGGTCCCGGGGGCGCGGCGGCGGCGGGAGCGGCGCTTCCCCCTGGCCCTGCCCCACCCTCCTTTCCCACCCCCCCCGCAGCGCCACCCCCCAGGCCCGGCCTCGAAAAGGGGGGCCCCGGCCGCTCACCACTGGACGATGCCGCTGTGCAGGCCCCGGCTGCCCCCGCCGCCCGAGGGGGAGGCCGGCGCGCTCTCGGCCATGGCTGGGAGCCCCGGGCCCGCCGCGCCGAGGCGGGGAGCGGGCGGTGCGCGTCGCGGCGCTGGGCTGCACCCGTCCGGCCGCCGCTGCCGCTCTGCGCTGTTTACTTTAGAGCGGGGCGCGGGGCGCGGGGCGCGGGGCGCGGGGCCGGGGCGCGGGGCGGGGGCGCGGGGCCGGGATCCCAGCCCTCCAGCCCGAGCCCGGGGCGCGCGGGGAGCCGCCGACCGAGCCCGCCCGGCCCGAGCCCTGAGTGTGCGGTGGGAACCCGCGCCCCGCTCTGCGGCCTCCCCCTCGATCACGGCCTGGAAACCCCGACATCCACATAGAACGGAACGCGACAAATGAAAAAACACCATGCGTGGCTCGGTGGACGTATTTGGCCAGTTTTCGAAAGCGTCGCTGCCCACGCTCCATTCGCAGATTCTGGGGACATCGGTCTCGGGGCGGCGGGACAGACTGGCTTTCCCCAGCTCTCCGGGGGGCACCCAGGGGCGCATACCCGACTGAGAACCGCCGCGCCTGGGGGGCTTTGAAACATCTCTGTTGCCCGAAGCTCATGGAGTGGGTGGCCCCAGGGGATCCCAGGGCGCAGGGTTAAGCACCCTTGCCCTGCGGTGGTCCTGCAGCCAGGCCCTAGCGGCCCTTGTGCTCCAGGGCCATCTATATTAACGTCCTTGCTGCGCCACCTCTAGGGACCCAGCTACTCTCAGAGTCCAGGTTTCCTGGTGGGAAAGTTGTGGGGGGCGGTGAGTATTAAATGAGATAACGAAAAAAATATTGGGCATAACAAGAGCGCGGTAAAGCCTGGTCTCATTGCGCCTTGTGCCCTCACAAGGCTTTCCCCTTAGGCCGGCCTGCGGCATGGGTGGTGGCTGAGTGGACACACGCACAATTCGCAAGTGGCCCCGGCCCCTGGTTACCTTACTGAGCTCCCCGGGTCAGGGCTGGGTGCTTAAAAAAGCCATCCGGGAGGGGACGGTTGATCCCATTTTGCCCCAGGAGTCCGGCAAGGGCACCTAGAGGGGATTCCCTGGACACCCTGCCAGGAGGTAGGTCAGTTGTCCAGTGACACGCAGGTTGACAGCAGCTGGTATCAGTCAGGGCCTGGAGACCCCGCTGAATAGCTAAGACCCAGTGGCTGCTTGGATTAAGAACTAGCAGTGAGAGAGGGGACAGAAGAAACAAAGAGGTCACGTGATAGGACAAGGACCGTCCAAGCAGCTCTCTTGAGGTCAGCTCCCCTTTTTGAGTCATTTCTAGAAGAGGTGGAAGGTCCTTCTGGGGCGGGGCAGGGCAGGGAGCCCCACATGTCTCTTCACCTGCTCTGCTTGGCCCTGGACACTCACATCCTGAGCCTCCTGCCTGCTCAGTGGCTGTGAACAAGGGCTCCGTACAGTCCCGCGTGCTGGTCCTGTCGCAGCTCCTACCACCTGGGAAACTTCCCAGACCTCCACTCATTTCCACAGAGACTGAAATAACCATGGGCCTAGCCTTCTGTTCTCTCAGGCACAGTTGGAGTCATGTTATGTCCCTGCTGGTTACATAATATTTGCATATTTACAGAGCGCTAAGACAGACCCTGGAAATACAATGATGAGCCCACAACCTTCTGGGTGACCAGAAGTCTCTCATTTGCCTGCCCATTGCATCAAATGCTAGATGCTAGGAGATGCAAACCTCAGCCCATAGCTGTTGCAGCCGGTTGGTGAGAGGCTGTAGAAATGAGGCCATGGGGTCAATTTCATTTCCTCAAAAGGGCCAGTTAATTTCATGTACTAGAGGTGACAGATGGGGCCCTTAGTGTCATCAGCCGTCTTATAAATGCAGGCTCTGGCTAGGTGTTTGCTGTTACAGTGACACTTGGGAAAATGTATTCACAGATTGTGCCGTCCTAAGGCTTCCCCTCTGTGCAAAGGATTTGGACCTCTGCACGTGGCTTTTTCCCTAGTTGTATAATTAAGGCTTCTGTTTGGCTTTAGTAAATAGCCACATAGACCACTAAGGAGAATTAGGTATAAAATCCATTTTGTTTTCAAAGAATGGTTAATTGCAACTTACAAAACAAAAAATGTCATTAAGCAGCATTCCCAGATGAGACAGCCAAGCCCATGCATATGATTTCTCACACCTGAGAAGTCTAGTCTCTATCTGAGTCAAGGGTTAGCATCTTAACCCCAGTGTCTAACGCATTACCAGGGAAAATAAACCTTAAAGTTTATGTCAAATAGAATCCAACTCCTTATTTCACATTTTGTGTATCTCCCTCTGCCAGAGACTCCACCTTTTTTAACTGAACAGTGACTTCTTTTGCATACATTGATGTAATTCGCTTTCAAGAGTATTCATTTAGGCTCATTTCACTTTCTAAAAGGGCACCAGCTGTGCCCTGTCTTTGCACAAAACCACCTCTGATCCTGGGTGCTTAATTTCATAGAATTCTTGCAGTTTTTCATTTTTTGTGACTGTACCCAGGTGTCATCAGGCAATAGCTGTGTTCTAAGGTCAACCTAATGCATATGACAGCGTTTGGTCAGAAATGCGGGAAGTGGTCACATCTTCAGGGACAGAGCATGACAAAAGACAGGCAACATGATGTCCCACATCAGCCCAGAAGAGACTTTCCCAAACCGTTGGACTCTAATCCAAAAAGCTGTGGAGACTTTCAAACTACCCTGAAGCAAACAATTTCACTGGAGAGGTTCCAAATCGCTGTCTTGTGTTTAAGTTTTCCTGGGTCTACATTCACCTTCTGAGCTTCTGAGCTCATGCTCAGATGAAACCCACGGGAACGCCACATTCCCGGGCAAGTGCGTAGCGGGGACCTCTACCCCACATAAAGCCCTGCTCTGCCATTCCTGATCTGAAATCCATGACTTGGAGCCCTGTCACAGAGGTTGCTCGCCCGACTCATGGTTTCCCCTTTTCTTTTTCTTGCAGAAGTCACGTGGAAGGCTGGCGCCAACTCCGCAGTGCAAGCTCTGAGGTTGTTGGAATGAAAGGAATGGCTTCACCTCTCCATGCAATGCCTGAACGTTTTGATTTGAAGAGTGGCACATTTGAACTCTTTTGTTACAGCACAAGTGGGATTTTCAAGACATCTGATAAAAAAAAAAAGCAAAACCAAAATGGGACGTGGTTTCCTTTTCTGCAAAGGATTAGTAGGAATTAAATAAGTCATTTTATTAGAGCTGTCTTGTAACTTTGACTGGCACGTTTCCAAATAGTAATTGTGTGCAAAATTCTAAATCACACCCTATTACATTTAACAATTTTCCAAAGGAGTGGGCAAAGGAACACTAAAGCAATTACTTTGGATTTGTATAAACACTATTTAAAAGACTTTTGCGGGCAAGGGGAGTTATTTTTTTTTTTAAGCAGTTTGAAAATTATAGCCTTCGCTGACTTTTTGGTGTGACAAACCTTCAGCTTACTTCACAGTTCATGTTATTCTTTGGTAAAAACATACCCCAACAGCTGCTTGCTCTCTGCCTTCTTGTGTGGAATTATTTTATGATACCATCCCCACCATGAAATGAATTTCACTGCCACCTCCCCCAAACAAAATACATTATACACATTTGAAACATCTTTCTGAAAGAAGAGAAAGGATATCAGACTGCCTTTCAATCTGTTACACGATCCCCGTCTGTTGGATTACCGATTGGAATTCTCAGCAGAGAAATGTATGAAAGCTTTCTAAAAAGCATCTGCCTAGAACAAATAACCCAATCATAAAATGGGCTAAAGAGATGAATAGACGTTTTTCCGAAGATGGCTAAAAAGCACATAAAGAGATGCTCGTTTTCATTAACTATAAGGGAATTGCAGATAGAGACTACAATGACAACAAATAAAAATAAAGACTACAATGAGATGCCACTTCACACCTATAAGAATGGCTGCTATTAAACAAACAGGAAACTATAAACGTTGGAGAGGATGTGGAGAAATTGGGACACTTATGCACTGCTGGTGGGAATGTATAATGGTACAAGCCACTACGAAAGACGGTTTGGCGTTTCCTTAGAAAACTAAATATCGAGTTTCCTATGACTCAGCAATATACTATTGAGTATACACCCAGAAGAGTTGAAAGCAGTGGCACAAACAGACATTTGCACTCCAATGCACATAGCAGCATTATTCACAATTGCCAAAAGATGGAAACAATCCAAGGATCCATCAACAGACGAATGGATAAACAAAATGTGGTATATACATATGATGGAATATTATGGAGCATTTAGACAAAATGATGTCCCGAAACATATGGCAACATGGATGTAACTTGAGGACATAATGCTGAGTGAAATAAACCAGACACAAAAGGATAGCTGCTGAAAGATTGCACTTTTGTGATCTTGGTAAAGGTAAACTCAGAGGCTTATAACACAGAATATAAGGGGCCTAGAGATACACAGAAGCTGGAGATGGGTGAACTGTTAGCTAATGAGGTTGAACTTAAATGTAAAGTATTGGATGAAGTGAAGGCAGTTCATTAGTGGGTCTATAAGTAATATTGCCATATTGAAGGTGAACATGAGTGAAAGGGGTTGTACAGACCCATGTGTCCCACACTGCAAACATAAATAAGTTCTTGCGTTAACTACTTCAAAGGTATAAATCTTGTACAAAGAGTTTATAATATCAGGGTATGGGGGAAACTACTCTTGCAAGCTATGACCTACGTTTGACAGGAAGACAGCACAGTACCTCTGCAATATCAGGGGTAAATAGTTATGGGGGAAGGACAAGAGTTAAGGGGAGGTTTGGATTTTTTGTTTGGTCAGGGTGTGTTTATCAGTCATTTTTCCCTTGAGAGCAATGAAAATTGTCTAAAATTGAGAGTGTTGATGATTATACCATTAAGTGAGAATAATATGAGACATGGACTATTGACTTTGGCCATTAAACTTGATGCCCAATGGATGGAGGTAGCTGAAAGACACAGTGAGTGAGGAGAATGACAAACTCTGGTGCATACATATGGTCGAATATTGCGCTGTTGCAGAAAGGAACAAAGTCATGAGGCATGTAATGAGATGAAAGGACCTGGGGGACATTATGTGATGCAAAATAAGTCAGAAGCAAAAGAGCAAATATTGTATGGTCTCATTTAGAAAATACTTAATATGGAAATTGGGACCTAGATTGTAAGCTTTTATAGTAGTCACATTTGGACCAGAGCTGTAATTATTCTTTCTAGATTTTGAGAGGCTGTGCTATATATATAAAATCTGGAATTTCCCAGAACTTTGAGTACCTGTGTGACACCTAACACTCAGAGTATGAGTTTTGCAGGCCTGAAAGTCAGCATTGCCATATACAGCAACTGTTAAAGAAATTGAGAAGAGATCAGGCTTCAATAGAGTTAAGAACGAAGCCAATTGGGTCATTGTATTTTAGAACTTCACCTACTCTATAAGACCAAAGGAAGAGAGGTTTATTTTGTTCAAAGCCTAAATTTTCTGTAGCACATAATCAACCTGTTTGGATAGATGATTTAAACAACCCAAACACATGGAGCCCAAAATGGGAATGAAGGCTTAGCATTCTATATAGCTTAATATAATGCCCAGATGCATCCCACAATATGTTGAGCAGATAATTAGAAAGTATTGGCAAAGTCCCATGAGGGATGGGAGAAAAAATATGGAACTATTAAACTTTACCACCAGGGAAATCCCTGATACTGTCTCAAATATTAGAGACACCCAAGTCAATGGGCCAAGCCCTTGACCTTGAGGCTTTCTCTTGTGAAGCTTATTTATGTAGCAGAGAAGCTGAGCCTACCTGTTCTTATGCTTAAGAGTTACTTCCAGAAAACTTTTGTTGCTCGGATGTGGCCACTCTCTCTCCTTAAGCCCAACTCTGCAAGTAAAATCATTACCATTTCCCTTATGTTGGATGTGACATCCAAGGATAAAAGTCTCCCTGGCAATATGTGATATGACTCCCAGGGATGAGCCTGGCCCTGGCACCATGGGATCTACAAAGCCTTCCCGATTAAAAGGGGAAAAGATTTGTAACAAATAAGGTATCTGTGGCTGAGAGAGTTCAGATAGAGTCGAGAGGCTACTCTGGAGGCTACTCTTATGTAAGCTTCAGCTAGATATTACTATTTATTGTGTTTTGCCAAAACCCAACCAAAACCATTCCTGCCAACCCTAAAGAACATCTAGGGCTTTATCCGAGATTCTACAAAGCGTCCACACACTATGATTACTTTCCAGAAACCTACAACCTCCGGATAGGTTCCTAGGCCAGATAAGTCCTGAAACCCAGAGGGTCCAGTCTCTCCAGAACATCAACTAGTTCCATCCCCCTATCCCATATTATCGACACCCCTCTTCAACATGAAAAAGTTAGAATGGGCATAGCCCAAATACCCTAGAGATTGGGAGAAGGAACAAAGGAGAAGGTGGAATTATAACAGAGAAGATACAAATGAGTATAACTGCTGAATCATTATATTGATATGTCTTTTAGTCTCCAGTGTCTTGGAGCAGATAAACGGAAACACCTAAAATTGTGGAACTGTAACCCATACCAAACTCTGAAATCTGTCCTATAACTAATTGTTGTGGTGTGCTTTGAAATTTATTGCTTTTTGCATATATGTTATTTTTCACAATAAAGAAAGAAAGAAAAATGGAAAATCTAAAAATAAAAATAAAAAACATCTGCCTGCGTGTTTTGCTGGAGAACAAAAGTAAACACATCCCAGTGGATGCCTAAAGCCTAGGAAAAGAAGTGTGTCTTTGCCTCAGTTAAAAACCACAACTAATATTAAGACCCCAAAAGCCAGTCCAAGATGCAAACAGTTGTCATGATTGTCTTTTTCAAATACAATTTTCATGTCACCATTGCGCCAAAACCCTTAAAAGCATCTCTCAGCCTCTCTCAGCCACACTCTACTGAGTGTTCCAGGTCGTACCTGTCCAGCCTGCCTCTTGTTAACCCCCCCCCCCCGCCCCAGTTAGACCACTTGGTTTGGCAGCACTTCTTAGAACCCTGCACAGGAAGCAGATTAGCTGGAGTTGCCAAGGGGAGAGGCCACGGGAAGCCAGGCTGGTAGAGCCGGGAGAGGGTTGGTGCCCGAGAACTTCCATCGTGAGGTCAGCCGTCCCCCATGAAGTTGATTTCTGCAGGATTCGTCAGTGTCCTCCAACAGCCTGCCTTTCCACTTGAGCTAGTTTGAGCAGGTTTCCTTTTCTTATAACAAACTGATGAGTTTGTAATATGTTTTATTCATTAACTTCCTGAGGCTTCTGGGAGAAGCAGGCTGTGTCCATACCAACCTGGAGACAGTCATCTCAAAGAACACTTGGTGCGTCGGGCAAAGCAGAGGGAAGGCTACAATTTAGTAGTCATTCAACAAACATGTATGAAGGCCCTTGTGATGGTTAGGTTCTGGTGTCATCTTGGCCAAGTAATGATGCCCAGTTGTCTGGTCAGGCAAGATCTGGCCTGACCATTGCTGCAAGGATATTTCGTGGCCGGCTGATAAGCCGGAATCTGGTGTATTAAATCATCAGTCAGTAGATTGCAGCTGTGGCTGATCACATCAGCGATCAACTAAAGCGTTGTCTCCCACCACGAGCCCAAGTCAGGACACACTGCAGTGGTCCTGCCTGCACCGCACCCACAAGTGTCACCGGCCAGACCGGTTTCTGACTGAAACGTAAGAATGGGTGTAAGGCTTCCCCCAAAGACTCTGAGAGGCTGGGTGAGGGTACAGGAAGTTCGTTTTACTCTGCGCTCTACTTTTGTGGATGTTTGCAAACGCCCATAAGATTTTTGAAAAAAATGTATTTTTGGAGCTGTCTCCTGAGGGATATGAAAGGCATATTTATTTTTATATTTTATATTTATACACACACACATTTAGACCTGCTTAAAAATGCTCTTGAGCTTGTCAAAAAACGAACCCTAGAATGTGATTGACAGTATAATTACCAAGAGTGTTTCATTAACATGGTATCATTAGGACTTTGATTTAGTGTTTTGCAAAATATTTGTGCAACGAAGTATTCCACAAGAAAAAAAAAAGTGCATCTTTTTGGGAAACCCCCAAATACCCTATCTGTCTTGATGATTCACAGGTGCATTATCATATTAAAGGACGTGAGAAGTCTCGCAGTAAATAGTCCTGTTTAATTCAATTGAATTTAGTGTTTCCCAGATTGTCTACAGTGTCCCATGCCACCCCGTTTTGGTTTGTTTGTTTGCTTGTTTTGCAGAACATTGATTCACACCAGTGATCATCTTTGGGGACAGTAGGGTTCCAGGGACTCAATTTAGGAAACAATGGTGTGAGCTCCAACAGGGGTGAGTCCAACTTCCTGGGCTTTCCTGGGACTTAGGCATGATAAACCACATGGTTTCTGAGGTTGGACCGGAAGGAAGCCCAGTGTTCTGGTCTCCTGCTTCCCTTGTGCACTTTTCCTTCTGCTTTGGCTCTTCCCCACCTTCACCTCCTGCCGCCCTCCTCGAGCAGAGGACGGGGCTTCCTTCCCAGCGCAGGCCCCTCACTCAGCTCTCCTGCCGGAGCAGCGGCCCTGACCGGCGGGAACAGGAAGCCATGGAAACTTCTGGCTGCTTGGGGTTCCAGGAGAAAACTCGGCACCACGCTTTCCTCTCCGCCTGCAGCCCGGCTTGGTCCCTCTCATGCCCAGCACAATCTCACTCAGCTGTTCCTATGTGAGGGTTTAGCTCTGTCCAAGGAGGGGTGGCGCGCAAAGTTAAAAACCCATATTTGGTCCTGTTTGACCCATTCAGCACTCTGACATGATTCAAATGCATTTTCTCCGATTTTCTTTTTAGCCGGCCCTTGAACGCATGCCTGAGCCGGGTGTTGCAAAGCACGATGCAACCTGACCAGGATTGGGATGTCCTTGGTCCGGAAGTTTTATCTGAGAAAGGATGAGTGTGGTCATAACTTTGTGGTGAATGTGACCATAACTGCCCAGCAAATACGCAGAGTCACAGAGTGCTGTTCACAGATTCCCTTTTGCCCTTTATCCGCCCACCACACAGCCAGCCACTTCCCCTTCTCTTGTCCTCTCCTGGGACCCTGCCAGACGCCCCCGCACCATTTTCCTGGCCTGCAGGCCCCCAGCCCCCCTCTCCTCTCCCTTCTCTATTCCCCTTCCCTTGTCTTCCGCGCTCCCCGGCGCAGGCTGGGCAGTTAGCAGCCTTTGATGCTGCTGCAAATCATGATGACGGCCATGCAAGTGCTGAAAGCAGGATTCCCACATACCCATTTCTGTCATTCCTCCAGGTTTGGGCAATCCTTTACAGCTTATAAAAATGACTTCCATGTTCACTCGTTTAAGGAGTAGATCTTTTTATAATTTCATAGCTAAAGAAGCTGAGTCTTAGAGATACTGCTGCAGTTTTGCATCGTTTGAACCTCTAAATCTAATTTTTGCCTAAATTTTGATGATCAACCACATTTCCGGCGCATTCCAGAGCCCCGATGGACCAACACATGAACACAGCGACACGACTCCCCACCTAAGGAATTCTGTTTCTCTCCTCAGGTATAGGCCTAGGATTTCCAACATTCTTACAGACACTTCTGTTTTGAACAACGGCTTGCCACCCTCAGCTTCCTCACCTGCCTGGGAGCTTTCCAAGGCAAAGAACTTGATGTTTTCACATTTCAGTGCCTTTTTCTGCCTGGGAGCGCTAGACCTCTTCTCATCTTCTCCTGGCCTCAAGCTGCCTGGCAGACCTCAGTGAACCTCGCCCTGTCCTGGAGGGCTTCCCCGAAACCCCCTCTTCCACAGCCATTTTAAGCAGGGGTTTCCTCTGCCCACTCCCAGCCCCCTGACGGACCCCTGTCACAGCACCGCTCACACTGGGCCCTAGCAGTGTGCGTGCTGAGCTGTCCTGCTGCAAAGTGAGCTCCCCAAGTGCACAGACCGACGAGCATGGCGTGGGCCAGGCTGTGACAGGTGTCGAATAAGTGTTTGTTGAATGACTAATGAAAAGAGATCTTAGAAACCTGAATTTGGGGTTCTCAAAGAGACCATGTCTTGCGTCTTTTGCTTTAGCGCCGTATTCTCTGTTGCATGTTGGGGGCAAGTGGTGCTTGTGTCTGGACCCAGGAGCCATCACTTGAACTTCCTGACTTTGTTTCCTTTGCCACATCCGATACAGCCCATGGTGGGAGGCCTGCTGCATTTCACTTCCTCTGCAAGGAAGAAAAACAAAACAAAACAGAAGTCTGGATTTATCACAAACCCCAGCACAGGAAAGCTTAAACAATGGTTCCCAAACTCGGTCTCACATTGCTAAAAAACAAAAAAAAGAAAAGCAACTATTTGTCTTACACAAGGAACAGAATTCCTCAAATCCAGCAAAGGCAACCCTCCTTCCTGGAGAGAGAAGCTTTGCCAGTACCGAGAGGACCGTCACAATACAGGGGGACGGTAAAGTGACTTTCGTGAGCCTGGGGGCCGGTCGAGGGAAGAGGGGCTGCAGGGTCCCCCCAGGGATCGCACCTATTTGGTATTGAGGGTGGGGATGGACATCAGCCAATGAAACGCTGCATCTCTGAACAATCCATGAGTTTAAAAACCACACCATGAAACCACCAAATGTGTGGGAGGAAGCTGGGCGGCCCGTCGAGTGCCACCTGGTTGCAGAGAAAGAGAAACAGAGACTCTGCTCTTTTTCTCATTCTGTGCCTTGGTCTAATAATTGCTGAGAGCTAGTGGCTGCTTTAATTTTATTTAAGAATGAGCTACCCTAGTGCATCTGTTACTATTTTCATTATTTATAGCCCCCTCTAATTTCAGGATAATTAAAAACTATTTTCCTCTTATTCCTTGCCTCATTTTTTATTAATTTTAAATTTTTACCATTCTATTTTTTATTCTACAGCAGTTTAAAAGAATATCCAATGTTACTATGTTAATGGTTATTCTAGAAATCATACATAAATATTAAACTTCTCAAAGTCTAAATTAATCAATACATTTAGCCCATTCCTACACCATAGAAGAATCTTAACACTTACCTCTGTTTACCCTTCTTACTAAAATGCTGTTGTTGTCATTAATTTCTTTAAAATTTTTTTTATTAATTTTTTAAAAAATATGACAAGAAACACAAACATTCTGAACATATGATCATTCCGTTCTACATATATAATCAGTAATTCACAATATCACCACATAGTTGCATATTCATCATCATGATCATTTCTTAGAACATTTGCATCAATTCAGAAAAAGAAAAAAAAGGTTGTCATTCATTTTCATTTATCTTTTTATTGGCCCTGGTTTTAATACTTTTGTTTTATGAAATCAAAGTTTGTTTCACTCACCCATATGTTCTCCCTTTTCTTTTGCTTCTTCTTCCTTCTTTCACAGTACTTCCATCTGGAATCACTTTCCTTCTACCCAAAGATCATCTTTAGAGTTATCTTTATTGAAGGTCGGTGCTTGGCAAATGCTTTCAGATTTTGTTTCTTAAAAAGTATCTATTTTGGGCGGTACAACAGTGGCTCAGTGACAGAATTTTCATCTGCCATACCAGAGACCTGGTTCAATTCCTGGAGCCTGCCCGTACAAAAAAGGAAAAAAAGTATTTATTTTGCTCACTTTCTTGAAAGATGTTTACACTGGCTTTAGAATTTAGGTTGGCAGAAACAGCCTTCCACATATGAAGATATGATTCCATTGTCTTCTGTCTTTCATTGGTGCAGTGGAATAGTCAGTAAACATACCCATTGCTTCTATGAAGATAATCTGTCCTTTTTCTCTGCTTTCTTTTACGTTTTCTTTGATTTTAGTTTTCTTCATTTTCACTGTGATAGCTTTAGGTGTAATTTTGTTATAATTTATCTTGCTTGGGATTCATTGGGCTTCTTGAATTCTTGAATTGGATTGCTGTCTTTTGTCATTTGTGGAAAATTCTCAGCTGTTATTTCTTCAGATGTCTCTACTATCTTATTCTCTCTTTTCTCTTCTTCTGGAACACTGACGGAATGGATGTTAGACCATCTCACTCTATTTTCCAAGCCTTTTAACTATTTTTTATGTGTTTTACCTTCTGTTCTTTAATTGAATTTTAATTTCAATTATTGTATCTCTCATTTCTAAAAGTTCTATTTGATTATTCCTCAATTATCCTATGTCATATTTTATAGTTTATTTACTCCAAATATTTACAAGTTCCTAGTTTTAAAATTACTCTAAGTACCATTGCTTTATAGTCTATGTCTGATGATTAAGTAGCTGAAGTTTTGCTATACAGTTTCTCCTAGCTACTGCTTTTACTAGTTATTGCTTAAGGTATCTGATTATCATGTGTGCTTGTTTGTTTTGGCTATGTGTGGTCTTCTGCCTTGGAAGAGTTATCCTTTGAAATTTTGTGAACCCTAGGCTGAAGGTGCTTTCCTCTAGAAAGAATTTGCCCTTGTTTCTGCCAATAGTCTTGGGACATTACTAGTCCAAGAGAAGTTTAAAATAACTTTCACACTTAGTGAATCATCCAGGTGATATGATTTTGTTCTGAAAATCCACACAAGGACTCTCTTGTGGTCATGACTGCTTTAGGAAATTTTTTATTTCCCATGCTCTGCTCAGTATCAGTACAACTTTCCTTACAGTTTTCTTGTGAGATGTTTTGCTTAAGGAATAGATTTAAACTCCAGCTTATAGAGGGAGGGTCCCCTATAATACCAGCCTTACCCTGATCTGTCTGGCCCCAAATGTTGACACTTATCCCATTATCCCATGAGATCAAGAAAACCCAAGCTCATTTTTCATCAGATTAGCAGATGCCCCAGGGCAAAAGGAACATCAGAGCTCCACTTAGCTGTCTAGGTTTCCACGTCTACTTAGATTTTTATGTGGTAATTTCTTACTCACTTGTCAGTTCTTTGATGCTTTTAATATATATTAAAAATATTTTGTACAGCATTTTACGTTGTTTTTCAATGATAGTATAGGATTATTCTGAGTAACATAGTCTACCATATTCCCAGAGATAGAAGTTTCTCTACCTTCTTCACAAGACTAATTCCTAATCATCCATTAAGAAATCAACTCCTGCTGTTTGTGTCTGGACCCCAGGAGTAAGTGTTTCTGGCACTTATAATCCCAATGCATTGGTCCTCCATTGTGTGATTTTGTGCACTATCCTACCGAAAGAGTGTCAGAACCACTAGGATGAATCTTTTGAGATTTTTTATGAAATTGAGTCATGAAACTGTAACCATTGAAATGAAGAATGGAACACAGATCCATGGATCTATCACAGGTGTGCACATCAGCATGAATATGCATCTTAAAGTTGGGAAAATGACCCTGAAGAACAGAGAATGTGTACAACTGGAAACACTAAGTATTTGAGGAAATACTGGCTGGTATTTTATTCCACCAGATGGCTTGCCCCTGGATATACTACTTGTAGATGTTGGCCCTAAGGTGAAATCCAAGTAAAGGGAAGCTGTTGCAGAAGAGGAAGACGCCATAGTAGAAGAAAAAGGGGTACTAGGGGATGTTTGTCAAGATTAGTGTTTCAAAGTGAAAAGTAATTTAGGCTATTTTGTTTTTGTACAGCTTTTGTTTCTTTATGTCAATTTTTAATAAACAAATGTGGGACCTTATTGTCTATTGACTATCAAATTAAAGTTTTAATAGTTTCAAATGTATATATATATATTTGAATATGTATATGCATGATATTAACATAGTAAGAGTTAAGCATAATTATTAGGCAGTCCCAGAAAAAAATCCATTCTTAGGTGATCATGCTTTAATTTCTTAAACTAAAAATTTTATAGTTTATGATGAATCTATATAAATATATGTCTTTTACTTCACATGTACTTAAGATGCATTTTAGTAATTTTAATTTCCATTTTAAAAATTCCATTAATTTCACCTATAGGTAAAATAAGTTCTTTTTGGCACTTCTGAAACTGAAGTCCTATGGAATGGTGTCTACAACTGATTCTCCTTCCCTGAGTTTTACTCCATGGAGACTGGGGTACTTGGTAAAAGATTAGTCATCTTCTAAGTCAAGAGTAGTGATTTTGTTGTTATTGCTAATATTTTTTGTTTGTTTTATAATAGGTTCTCAATATAATAGTTTTAAGTTGCTTATCAGTTGTGAGCAGCGTTAAAACCTCACATTAACTTGCTTATACCTGTTAGTGGCTTTTTTCAAATACTTTTACAAGGAACCTTCTAAGAACAAAATGAAAAAGTCTTACTTTATTTTATATGTAAAACTAGGTTATTTTCCACCAATAATCAGAATTTTTAAAGTTTTTTTAATTGGTAAGCTTAGAGAAAAATTCCTCTTCAGTGTATATAGTTTTTGTCAAGTTTTCTACCATTTCTGTACTAAGAAAGCAAGCTAACTTTGAAGATGGGGGGAACTAAATCTGTATTTCCATTTAATCGTGCATTGTTAGCTTTCCTTCTGTTTTTAATGAGAGCAAATTTAATGGCAAAAGGATTGTTACCTAACAATGCAGTGTGGGCGCTATAAGAGAGTTACTTAATTTGAGAGATAGCAGGAATACTCTGTGTGTGTGTGTGTGTGTGTGTGCACGTATATGTTTTAAAACAGCCACTATAAACTTGGATATATATTTTTAAGTTGTAAGAAGAATCAACCCCCCAAAGCATGTTCTTACACCCCAAGTTCTTCTCAGGGGAACCCAAGACCTACCCATGTGGACCACTGCTACATTGCACTTATACATTGCATTCTTTTGTAACCTTTTCTTTTTTGCTATGAAATATAATGCATCTACAAAAAGTGCACTAAATAGAAACTACAACACAACAAATCAGTATAAAATAAGGCTAAACTTTCTCTGTAAAGAGCCAGATAGTATATATTTCAGACTTTGTGACCGTGCACTTTCTGTCATAGCTACTGAACTGTTGTTGTAGCAAAAAACAACCCGAGACGATATGTAAATGAATGAACTTGGCTGTGTTGCAATAAAACTTTATTTACAGAAACAACTGCAAGCAGGACTCAGCCCATAGTACAGCTTACTGACCCTTGGTACTTTATGCTACTAAGTAGACATTCTTCTAACCACCAATTGGATCAGGAAATAGAATATTGCTTCTCTTGGCTCTTCTTATTCAGAATTCTTGCCTGACTACAAAGATAGTCACTATACTGACTTCTATTGTAATCACAGCTTTTCTTTTCTATATAGTTTTGTAACTGAGGAGTTAGTACTAATGAATGATTACAACAACTAAATCATTATATAAATATTCCTTTTTTCTTTCTGGTATATTAAAGCAGATATAGAGAAAAGCTGCCTTGATCCCTGAAAATAATCTCAAAAAGCCCTTATCTGGTGCTTTTGCCCATTTTTGTTTGTTTGCCTGTTTTTTTAACTTAAAAAATTTGTAAGGGCATATGCCCTAATGCTAATGGAGGAACTTAAGTCAGTTATTAACTGGTTCCAGCCCAGTTTACACCTTTATATCTGTAAATGGTTTCTGCTTCAACTTGCTATTGAAATGAAAACTCTGCCTCCCTTCCTTTGTGTTTACACTTGCTATTGAAATTGTAATGATTTCATCTCTGCTTGCCAGAATCCATGAAGACCTTCAATCCCCTAGACTCGGGGAGACAGATTTTGGGTCAATAAGCCATCTGCTCTCCTGCTTCACAATTAGCAGTAAATTCTTTCTTTCTTTGCAACCCCAGTGTCTCAGGGATTGGTCATTTGAGGACGTCAGGCAGAGAATTTACCACCTTTGTCCAGTATCAACTGGTGACTCTGGTGAGACCAAAAGGTCTTAAGAAGCAAAAAGACCCACAGTCTGAGGTCCTGGGCCCCAGTAGAACAGGTAAGCATGGTAACTGAGAATTTTGCAGCTGTAGGAGTTAGGTTCAGGTGTCAACCTGGCCAGATGGTGGTGCCCAGTTGTTCTGTCCCTGTGGACTTAAATCATCAGCACGTGAAATTCATCAGTGGGTGCTCACATCTGCGGTCGACTAAGGGGAGTTCCTTCTGCAATGAGTGACATTTAATTTAATTAGGTTTAAAAGAGAGAGAGAAATAGTTCAGACCCAGACATGTGGAGATGCAGAAAGGAGTCACCCTGGGGGAAGCCATTTGAACCCAGAAGCTGGGGGAGAAGCCAGTAGACATCGCCATGTGCCTTCCGATGTGACAGGGTAAGCCAGAGGAAAGCCAGTTGCCTTTCCTCCAAAGGACTGTAAATTTGTAACTAAATAAATCCCCTTTATAAAAGCCAGTCCACGGGGGTGCAAGGGTACTTCGGTGGTAGAATTCTCGCCTGCTATGCGGGAGACCCGGGTTGGATTCCTGGTCCATGCACTTCCCCCAAAAACAAACATATAAGCAAAACAAACAAACAAAAATTCAACATCAACAACAAAAAACACTACTAAAAGCCAGTCCATTTCTGGTGTATTGCATTCCAGCAGTCCTAGAAAATTAAAACAGGAGCAGTTAGATGTTTTTTAATATAGAGTTTCAGCAATCTGGTTTTTCTTTATTCTAGCACTTTACACCCTTTTAGCACCTTAAAAAGCTTCAGAGAGAAACTGTTTCCAGTTCCAAGTCTGCACATTTGCCTGGGTGAGTGGGTCATCAAGATAAAAATGGATTGGGAAACAAGTTTGGTGGTTCGAGTCCCCTAGACCTCGGCTTGAAGGCCTGCGGCTCACGATCCCCCTTGCTCTGAGCTCTACACTCTCTGTTTTCTGGGTACCATCCTGTGTGGGGCTTGAGGCCCTGCCCTGAGTTTGTCTATTTAATATACTTCCTGGAAAATAAGTCCTCCAACAATCAATTGGGTGTTCAATGAAATTAAGTAGGAATGTTTAACTATTAGCCGGTGTGTTACCTAGGCATGCCAAGTGTTTAATGCTTATTAACTTTTTAATCGGTATGTTAAGCATTTAATGCCTGTTTAATTGTCAGTTGGTGTGTTCGTTCTAGTTATTAATTGGTAGGCTACTTAAACATAGTAAGTTTTAAGTGTCTGTTTAAATTTGTTAGTTGGTGTTTTCCTGCATTTGTATTGTTTAATTGTTCCTAATTGGTTACTGAATGCAAAAATATTGTAAAGTGGGAAATTCTAATTCTGATAGCATTCTTGAATAAAGCCCTTTGGGCTGTAATTTGAAAAAATCAGAAAGATTTTAGTTACAAGCCCATGAGAAAAACAAAAATAGTTTAATTCTGTAACACAATCTGGCCTCGACATGATTTAGAATCTGGAGAGAAAAGGCCTGAGAACGACTTTATAGAAAAGAACTCTGTATTAAAGTTAGAGTTGTTTTGCAGGAGAGAGCAGAAATGGGATGAGATGATGTATGTTCAATCCTCTATTTGTCTCTCCCAACAATCAATGTTGATAAGAAAATGTAGAGTTTTACCTGTAGAGACTAGCAGAGAAAAGAAAAATGCCCTCCTTGATTCAAATCTGGATCTAATAGAACCTTTATTAACACCTTCCCCTGCCCTACTTCCACCCTATACCAAGGGGCCAATAGGTCAGAAAAGGAGGAAACACTCCGACCCCCTCCTCCACTGTACCCCCTTTTATTGGAGGTGAAAGAGCCTGAGATAGAAAGTTCTCCCCTCCCCTGCTCACCAGGTACTCAGTTTAGCCAGGGCTGCTCTCAAAAAAACAGCAGCTGAACCAGCAGAAAAACTTCTACCCCTCTCACAGTGCCTGCAGGGGTAGATGAACTGGGAGGTCCAAGAGGATTCATTTTGAGCACAGCCCATTCTCCATAATGGATTTATATAACCGGAAAAATAATCCTCCACTGTGTAGAGAGGACCTGAAGAAAAGGGAAAGCTTAGTTGTTTCTATATTTGCAACCTATAACCCAAATTGTGCTCATATTCAAACCTTGTTAAATGCCCTGGTTATAGGAGAAGAACAGAGAATGGTAATAGAAAAGCAAAGCAGGAAGCAGATAAGAACCAGGGGGAAAGTTCTGGCAACCTGGTGCATGCTGGAGTGAGTTTAGCAATACCAGTAAAGGATCCTGAATGGAATCCAAATGATACAGGCAACTGGGCTCAATTAGAACATTATAAAGAATGCAGTGTTGCAGGTCTGCAAAAAGCAATCCCTAAGGCTCCACACTTTAAAAAGGTAAACAAAGTAAGGCAGGGACCAAAGGAGACCCCCCTCAGCTTTCCTTGAAAGAATTTATACTAGTTACCAGCAGGACACAATTATAGAAGCAGAAAGTCCAGAAAATGCCAGAAATTTACACATGACTTTCGTTACTCAGAGTTTTCCTGTACAAGGAGAAAACAACAGAAACCTGGTGAGGACTAGGACTGCCCATTTCTCGGTTGGTTGAATTTGCTTTTAAAGTTTCTAGAAAGAGTGACAAAGATAAAGAAGACAGGTGCTTCCAAAAACAAGGGGCCCTTGAGGGTCAATAAGAGGTAAATGGCACTTCTGGGGGCTCTAATGAGCCGAGAACAAATAGGACTAGATGACAGCAAGAAGGTAGGACCCCCGGACCCCCCTCGAGAGATGGGAGGAATTCCTGAGGAATTAGGAACCAACCAATGTGCATACTGCAAGGAAGAAGGACACTGGAAAGGGACTGTCCTAGCTGCCCCTGCTGGAAGAGGACTGTCCTAGCTGCCCCTGGAATAACCCCTGAGGGACGCTGGAGGACCTGAAGTCCAGATGCCTCAACAAGATGGTGGTACAACAGGCAGTGCCCTGGAGTGAAGGGGCCCAGGGGCTCTATTCAAGACATGCCACTTCTCTCAGTCTCCCACCAGGGGCCTTGAGTTACACGTCGGTGGGAAAACAATTGATTGGCTTTCTGGTTGATACAATTGCCGCATACTCAGCAATTAAGTAAAAAATGTAATGGGATTTCCAACCAATCGCTATTATAACGGGAGTGTCTGGTACAAGAGCAAATAAACCGTTTTTTGCAGCCACTAGACTGCCTAATTGGGAGCAAAAATGTAAAGCATAGTTTCCTGTATGCACTGGAATGTACGGTTCCCTTGCTGGGAAGGGACCTGCTACCCAAGCTAAATGCCCAAATAACCTTTTCTCCAGATTGTTTGTCAATAGAGGTGCCTCCAGGACAAGCCTGTGCATTACAAGCTGCTCTGCTGTCGCTGAAGGAGATAAGCAGACCAGGCCTATTCCAGTAGAAATCTTGAATGCTGCGAGACCAGAGGCATGGACTGACAGAAAACCTGGAGGCACAGAAACAGTAAGACCAGTCCAAGCGAAACTTCAAAAACCAGGTCCTGTATGTCGTGTTAAACAATATCCACTTAAACTAGAATCCAGAGAAGGAATTGCTCCATTAATAAAGATGTTATTGAAATATCAATTGATACAATCCTGTCAATCTCCATATAACACTCCAATATTGCCGGTAGGAAAGCCAAGCAGCCTAAACTAATACTGGTTTGTGCAAGATCTCTGGGCCATTAATCAAATTTTAGAAGGCATCCACCTGTAGTCCCAAATCCATATGGTTTACGTACTACATCATCCGGAGATGTCTGATGGTTCAGCATCTTAGATCTGAAAGCTGCCTTTTACTGCAGCCCCTCGACCCCGGAGCTCAAGAACTCTTGGCTTTTGACTGGGCAGACCCGGTTCCTCTCATAAAACACCGGCATTGTTGCTCTGTTCTTCCACAGCATTTAACACTGTTCCCAGGATATTTGGCGAGGCATTAGGCAGAGGTTTAAGGGATTGGATTTATACTTACAAGAAGGAGTATTATTACCGTGTGTTCAAAAAAGAGATAAGCGCTCACCCGATTGTGGAGAAGAAAAGAATTTATTCACAGTCTTGCAAGAATGGGCGCCCACCGGAAAAATGGTGGCTGGAGTGTCCAGCAACTATAAGCGGAAACTGTCCCTCCCCTGTTTCTCTGCTGATTGGATACTCCAGAGGTTGCAGCCTATCCAGATAATCTAACTAATTCAAATTTCCAGTGGAAGGTTCCGCTTTTGATTACGTTTCATATTTCAATGACCCTGGCCGTTACTTGTTTAAATTTGTTTCTCCCTGTTTGGCACCAATCGTAGGCTGACGTCAGAGGCACTCTCCTTTCCTGCCTGCAGCCTGAGTTGTTCGGCAGCCCTTTCCTGCACCATCTTGTGTGAAAGCTAAACTTAATTTTCTTACAAGTGTGTAGATGATTCATTAATAGCAAGTTGTACCAAAAAGGCATCAGATAAGAACACTATTCAAATTCTGAATTTCTTGGCTGACCGAGGATCCAAGGTCTCTAAGAGCAAGGCCCAAGTTTCCAAAGGGTAGGTAAAATATTTAGGTTTTGAGTTATCCAAAGGACAGAGAAATCTATTGCCAGACTGGAAAGCTGGAAAGAACTCTTAGCCCAAGTAGCAGAGCCACTTATAAAAAGACAGCTTTGAGGAATCTTAGGGATGGTGGGATTCTGGAGAACTTGGGTACCAATTTTGGACTCATAGTCACCCCTTATATAAAGCCTTGACAGGATCTGAGCAAGGGCCTCTTATTTGAACTACAGAATGTAAAAATGCCTTCCAGAAAATAGAGAATTTTTAACAGGCCCCATCCTAGACCTCCCAGATCCAAGAAAACATTTTGACCTTTTCATACATGGAAGACAAGGAATTGGGTTGGAGTGTTTTCTAAAAAATTAGAAAATGCCAGACGTTCTGAGGCCTATTTTTCTGAACAGTTAGACAATATTGCCCAAGGATGGCCAGGGTGCCCAAGGGCTGTAGTGGCCACCTGTGAGATTCTCTAGGAAGCTGAAAAATCCACTCTAGGGCCACCCACCCCCACCCCCCACCCCCAGTGTGCATATGCCATGCCGTGTACTGCCACTGCTAGGACAGAAAGGCGGATACTGACTCACTGCTGGATGGTTAAGTAAATATCAAGCTATCCTACTACGTAATCCTAACATCACTCTAAAAGCTTCTTCTAGCTTAAACCCGGCTACCTTACTTCCAAGAGGGGAAGGAGAACCTGTGCACGAAGGTATACAAATAAATGACTAAGTTTATTCCAGCTGTCCATATGTAGTCAACCAACCTTTAGAACATCCAGATATTGAGATGTGCACTGATGGAAGCAGCTTCAAGGAGAGAGGACTTCAAAGAGCCAGTAATGCAGTGGTAACTCTACAGACAGTCTTGGAGAGTGGGGCACCTTCCCCCAGGTACGTCCACACAGCGGGCAGAAGTTATTGCATCACCAGAGCTCTACATCTGGGAAAGGGACAGTGAATTAACATATATACAGACTCTCAGTGTGCTTTTAATATTGTTCATGCTCATGGAGCTATCTGGAAAGAAAGAGAACGCAACATCTGGTAAAAAAGAAATTCAGCATGCTTACATGATCATAGCCTTATCAGAAGCAGTGATGCTTCCTAACGAGGTTGCCATAATACACCGCTACAGTCATCAGAAAGGAGGAGCAGACTCTAGAAAAGGCAATCAAATGGCAGACCTAGAAGCAAGAGCAGCAGCCAAACTGAAACCTCCATCTTCATCACTGGAACTTTCTCTGATACCAGATACAGAACAAGAAAACTTCTCTGCTCAGTGTTCAGCCCATGATTTGTGGAGAGCTGAAGAGTGGGGCTTTGGACTTAAAAGAAACAGGTGTTAATTCTCAATCAAGCATTCCACAAAAAAGAATGGAGGCAGGATAGATTTATAATGAAGATGAAATAATTCTTATTCCTGAACATTTAATAGAAAGAGTTCTTACTTATTTTACATCAGAGCACTCATTATGGAAGAGATGTCATGTAGCTGTAATTGAAAAATTATATCATAAGAACTGAATGCAAAAAAAACAAATACCAAATCTAATACAAAACTGTTTAACCTGCACTAAAAGCAAACCCAAACCTGGGCCTCCACCCCCTATAAAAGAGTGTAAGCCAGGGGCACAGCCCAGGTGAAGTCTGGCAAATACACTTTACTGCTATGCCAAAACCATGTGGAAAGTATAAAGAACTTTTTGGTTCTGTAGCCACCTTCACAGGATGGGTAGGGGCCTTTCCATGTAGGACAGAGAGAGCTCAGAAGTAACTAAGGCCCTCCTGAAGGAAACAACCCCACAATTTGAACTCCCATTTTCAGTACAAAGTGAGAATGGAAGGCCTTTTACATCAAAGATTTCCCAGGACCTGTCAGGAGCTCTGAACAGACATTGGAAATTACACGTGTCTTGGACACCACAATCTCCCAGGAAAACAGAGAAGATGAGCCATGCCCTGAAGAAGATGATGGCAAAACTCTACCAAGAGACTCACCTCTCAATGGACAAGGTGCTCTCGGTGGCTCGAAGCAGTAAGAGCAGCGCCCAGCAGCAGCTCCTTTGGGGCCCATCTGAAATGGGGTTTGGGAGTGATACGTATCCTGGACTGAACAAGGCCAAGAAGTAGAAAGTAAGAGGAGTGTTCAGTCACCGGGGCCACACGAGACGCAGTTCACCGCTGTGCCGCCAGTCAGCTCGTCTCCTCCAGATGTCTCCTTACATTACTTTAAGCCCTGGAACCAGATTCTTGTAAAAAATGGAAAATTCAACATCCTACAGAGCAGTTGTGACCAAAAATGGGAAGGTCCCTCTGAAATTTTATTAACAATTCACTCCTATGTCAAAATGGTGGGAGGGAAACCATGGATCCACCGCAGTAGGGCATATCCTCTAACCCACACTCTCTCCTAGACGCCTTCCCAGGAGAAATACTGAGAAGAAAACTGCCAAGAACTCCAAAGAACAAGAGGAAAAAGACAAACCTCTGGCAGGCAGATATCAGTGAGAACTCTTAGAAGATTTAAAATACATCTTCAGGAAAACAGATAAGAAGTGCTAAATGCTAGAACACTCATTTCATCTGAATACATTAAGTACGTGTGGCCGAACAGATCAATCACTTCCCAAAATTATTAGACTCCTCCCAATGTGTATTTGTGGTTTGTCTTGTACTTTGCTATCACATAGCCTAAGGAACTGAGCTATGAGTAAATACTAATGTTTTTTATAATGGGCACACTCCTACGCAGCGTCTATGAATCAATTCGATCGTTGGGCATGTGGCTGATTACCTGTGTCTAGTTGTGCTGGTTTGAAATGATGTATGTAACCTAGAAAAGCCGCGTTTTGGTCCTAGTTCCATTTTGTAAAGGCAACCATTTCTTCTAATCCCTATTCAGTACTGTATGTTTGAAGCTGTAATTAGATCATCTCCCTGGAGATGTGATTTAGGGAATCACATCTTGATGTGATCTTAATGTGATTTAATCAAGAGTGGTTGTTAAACTGGATTAAATGGAAATGTGTCTCCGCCCATTTGGGTGGGTCTTGATTAATCTCTGGAGTCCTATAAAAGAGGAAACATTTTGGAGAATGGGAGAGATTCTGAGAGAGCAGAAATGACATAGCCATGAGAAGCAGAGAGCCCACCACCCAGAAACCTTTGGAAATGAAGAAGGAAAATACCTTCTGGGGAGCTTCATGAAAGGAAGCCAGGAGAGAAAGCTAGCAGATGATGCAGTGTTCGCCACATGCCTTTCCAGATGAGAGAGAAACCTGAACTTCATCGGCCTTCTTGAACCAAGGTATCTTTCCATGGATGCCTTTGATTGGACATTTCTATAGACAATCTTTAATTGGGACATTATCTTGGCCTTAAAACTGTAAACTAGCAACTTATTAAATTCCCCTTTTTAAAAGCCATTCCATTTCTGGTATATTGCCTTCTGGCAGCTAGCAAACTAGAACACTAGTGTTTCCAGATTACCTGGTGAATCTCACCCCCCAGGGAGCTGATTGGAAGGAACTAAGAAAATTAATGAAAAAGATGCAAGAACAAAAAGGAATTCTAGATACCAGAAACAACTAATGCAGAGGCGAAGAAATGGCCAATTAATTTAGAATCCCAGGACACTGAACTTCATTTTCTTATATTAATGAAATGGAGAGAGCCATTCAACACGTAAACAGACAGTAAGGCAGAGCATTGGTTATTAGAGAAGAAGAGGGCATGACAACTCTGGGGCAGCACGGTGTGGCTGACACCGGGGTATGGCAGAGTAAGGCAGCAGCCCCTCTCTGCTGGGAGCAATGGGAAGCCCCTCCCAGCACCATAATCCCCTCAGTACAATGAACACGGGATAGCTGCCTCCAGAGCGATGTCTCCAAACTGTAATATTACAGGAAAGTGACTGGTTTGGGACAGACTGGGTTAATAGATCTAATATTTCCTGGAAAGCTCCAAACAGAACTTAGTGTTAATGTGGCACCAAATTTGACCCTGGTTGCCCCCGGGTTGGACAGGCAGCTGCAGTCTAGGACCACTCTGGTGTCAAGGGAGTATTCAGAAGACTCTAACCACTGGGAGAAAATCTACCATTGGTAAAACTCAATGAGCCAATCAGAATTTCATTGGCACTATAACCTGACCGCTATATTTCTGCCTTCATTAGGCATAGAGGACATTACACCTAGGATAGAGGCACTGAACAATTTTACACAAGCCTTAAATGATAGCCTCAACAGTATATGTCTTTTAAACCCTGAAGTGACTCTAATATGTAAAGCAGTACTACAAAACCAAATGGCTTTAGATGTCCTGACAGCATCACAGGGAAGGACAGGTGCTGTAATAAAAACTCAGTGTTGTAGCTGTATACCTGAGGACCTATGAAAAACCAAATGAATGCCCGAGACACTAACTCCACCTCTTTTGGCATACTTGATTTGTTTAACTGGCTTTGTACAGAATTAGGATCTTGGCTTCGTTCAGTATTAGAAGCAGGACTTTTGTATTACTGCTCATAAACACAAGCACACTCATCTTTATGTCTCTGTCCCTAATGAGGGAAGTACTGGAGGAGCCTTACTTCTCCACCAGCAACCTGAAGTTTAAGAAAAGAAGTTCCATTCCCCAAACCCCGAGGGTCTTTGCCCCTTTCCAGCTCGAAGAAGTCACGGTGGGCATTGTCCAGGGGGTTCTCAAGATTGGGGAATTATCAAAGGACAGGGAGGACCACTAACCAAGGAGTTAGGACATGTGAAATCATTTAATGAATGATTGTGACTACTGAGTCATCGCATAAATATGCCCTTTTTTTCCTGGTGTTTCAGAGTAGACAGAACCTGAAATCTCTGAGCTGTGATATAGCTGCCTTGATCCCTGAGAATGATTGTAAAAGCCTTTATCTTTTTTTTTAATTTTTTATTAATTAAAAAAAATTACAAGAAACACAAACATTCCCAACACATACACTCAGCGATTCACTATATCATCACATAGTTGCATATTCATCATCATGATCATTTCCCAGAACATTAGCATCAATTCAGAAAAAGAAATAAAAAGACAACAGAAAAATATAACAAACAGAAAAAAAAAAATCTTACAGGCCATACCTCTTACTGATACCTTTCATTGATCACTAGCATTTCAAACTAAATCTATTTTAACATTTGTTCTCCCCCTATTATTTATTTTTATTCCATATGTTCCTCTCATCCATTGACAAGGTAGATAAAAGGAGCATCAGACACAAGGTTTTCACAATCACACAGTCACATTGTGAAAGTTATATCATTATACAATCATCATCAAGAAACATGGCTACTGGAACACAGCTCTACATTTTCAGGCAGTTCCCGCCAGCCTCTCCATTACATCTTGGATAACAAGGTGATATCTACTTAATGCATAAGAATAACCTCCAGGATAACCTCTTGACTCTGTTTGGAATCTCTCAGCCATTGACACTTTGTCTCATTTCACTCTTCCCCCTTTGGTCAAGAAGGTTTTCTCAATCCCTTGATGCTGGGTCTCAGCTCATTCTAGAGTTTTTCTCAATCCCTTGATGCTGA
>PVIY010032702.1:0-28735 GCA_004026745.1 Myrmecophaga tridactyla
GACCTATCCTTTGTGGGGTTAAGTTTCATATGAACAAACCCCAAGACTGAGGGCTCAGCTTATAGCTTTGGTTGTCCACACTGCTTGTGAGAATATCAAGAATTCAACTTGGGGGAAGTTGAATTTCTCCCCGTTCTCACCATTCCCTGAAGGGGGCTTGCAAATATTTTTCCAGCCACTGATCAAATCATTCTGATTTGGGTTGTCTTTTTTTAATTTCAATTTATTTAATGTTCCCATCCTCTAAGTTTTAAAATATAATATACAGAACTAGAATACTATTTCAATTTCAAATTATACTACTTTCAATTTCAAATATGTTTGGATTTGACAAGTTGCTGTTACAATACTGAGAAATTTCATGAAAAAGATATTTCAGACAATCAAATATCCTTTTGCTACACTGGCCTATACATTAATAGTAACTTGTTTAAAAATGAAGTCTTTCAGACTTCAAATGACCATAAATGGATAGATGATATAGATATACTCTTTGAATTATTCAAATTCACTCAAATTTGAACGCTGAAGGTAAATGTTTATGCATTAAAACATTTCATGCGGCCACTTAACTTTTGCACTCACCTGTAAAAGTTCAAAACTAAACTAACACTGTCTTAAAGATCTAGCTGTTTCTAGAATGCGTTACTCTAACCCTAAAAGACTACTAGAGCTAAATTGGCACTTGACAGCAACAATTTTCCCCGCAATACATCTTTCATAAAAAAGACAAAAAAACAAAAACAGAAAATGGGAGCTTGGATTTCCCATACTGAACTGAACATACTAGAATCCCATATACTCTGGCTTTAATAAACCTCAACTCTTCCCAGCAGGAACTATCGACACAGGACAGTGCTATATACAACTATTCCAGTGAGCTGTATATTTAGATTCATGTTGTGAGCCAGGCAGTAGTGCCATGCAGAGCTTTCCTGCAGATACAAGTGCTGAGAAAGGCTGCAGAGGGCAGGACCAGACCCTGTGCCCACGAGAGGTTACAGGCACCACTGACGTTCAGAAGAGACCACAAGTCCCAACATTAGCAATGGAAAAGCAAAAACAGAGAAAAATAGAAGTAGAAATATATAATTCTACTGTCAATAATGTAATTTCCCTGATACTATTTCCTTAAAGGGGCCAAGTAGCTTAACTTAAAGTTAGAGAAACTGAACAAGTTCAGAATATGAAAGATTTCCCTTGTTTTTGCAAAGGAATGCATTAGGATTAGTGCAAGGACCTTTCTGGGTCCTCTATTTGTAGCTCAACCAAATGCCCAGGAGCTCTGCAAAAGTGAAGAAGAGGCCAACGCTGCCAATACATCCCCAAACCTCTCCAGCATATTCTAGCATCAGAGCCCAGCGCGTAAGCACGAGTGACCACTTTCAGCACAGCTAGCCATACAGGTGTCATTTGGGTTAAAACTTGAAACCCACAGCAGTTTACATTTCTCTGGATGTCATTCTGAGCGCTTGCCGTATTGTTACACCCAGCTTCCACGAGCTGACCTGTGTAGAGCAGGTTACTGGCGCGCAGGGAGTTCTTGGAACACGCGCAGCCTCTGCAAACCATCTTGCAGCCTGCGAGGTAAAACATCCTGGCAGCTGCAGGTAAATTCAGGTTCCTGTGGAGCCTCCTTGCCTTTAGGGCCCGACCCAGGTGGGAGCACAGATGCAGGCCGGGGCCCAGGCTGACGGCGGCAGCTCAGACCACTCAGTCCTGTGGTTTTTAAATACCATCTCTCCATCGACAGTTTCCACATTCAGCCAGCCTGACTTTTCTCCTAAACTTTTCATCCAGTGGTCCACTTGACATCTCCACTGGAATATCTGCTGCAGATCTCCGTCACGTTTCCAAATACACACTCTCCATTCCCACCCCCATCCTAATATGTTTTTCCTTCGGTGCTCCCCATTTCACTTACGGGGGGCTCCTTTCTATTAGTTGCTTAGACCAAAAACCTTGGAGTCATCCTTGACTCTCTCTCAGCTCTCAACCCGCTTCCAATTTGTCAGCAAATTCCATTGGTTTTTGCCTTCTTAATACACCCTACATCTGACGACATCTTGCCACCTTCAGTTCCCCTCAACCAGCCCAAATCACTGTCACCCCTTGCTTGGACTTGCTCCCCACAGGCTTGCTCCCCCACAGCTGATTCTCCATGGAGGTATCAGCGATCATTCTAGAATGTATATCAGATCACTATTCTTTTTCCAGTCCTCCGAGGACTTTCACCTCATTTAGGTAAAATAAGAAGTCCTTGCCGAGGTCCCACATGCCCAGACATGAAATGCGGACGTGTCTGAGCTTATCGCTTCCTACCTTCGCGTCCCTCCCTCCGCTGCAGCCACGCAGGCCTGAGCGCAGCCCCCTGCAGGGCCTTTGCCTCCAGCCCCCTTCAACTCGCTGCCTCCACACACCACAGGGATTCCTCCTCCCGCCTTCAGGTCTCTACTTAAATGTCACCCCAGCAAACAGGCCTCCCCAGACCACCCCCCATAGAACAGCAAGATTCCCCATCACTCCGCAGTCCTTGATTCCCTGTGTTCAAATGTACTGAGGATGCAGAGACTTTATTCTCTGCATGTCGAGATGATGCTTACTCTCAATTAATTGAAAATTTAAATGCAATTCTGGCTTCACTGGTTTGGGACTCTGATAATTCAGAGCGAAGTTAAAATTATACACATACACATACACACATATACATTTACGCATGTACATATATATTTATATATCATGTGATCTTTTTCTTTTTTTAAATTTTTCCCCAAAATAAAGAATAAAGGCTGTTGTATGTGATGGAAACTGGGCTGAGAATTGGGGGGCTGGATTCTAGTTTCAGCTCCACCGCCCACTGCTGAGCACTCAAGGCTTCCCTCCCCGAGCTTCTATTCCTTCCTCTGTGGAATGAGGATGATTGTTAATGCTTCTGCTGAGAAGTCAACCTGGTAGGAACTGTTCTAAGTACCACTTACAATGAACTTTGTTCTATTCCATTATATCCAATAAATATATGCCAAACTTCTACCACATGCGAGGTATTATACTAGTGACAACAAGAAATAAAAGGCACTCCTTGTCCTCAGATAGCTCATAAGATAGACTAAGAGAGAAAACTTTGGCACATTAAAATTAATCTTTTTAAAAAGTTATATAGTATAGGTTTGTATCCCACCCTCATTTTTAGATGAGGAATCTGAGCTGCGGTTCAGAGAAGTGAAGTGGCTTATTCAGGAAAAACAGAGTTAACAAGCAATGGAGATAGGGTTTTCTAAAACATCAACAAGTTTGATTCACATTATGAATTAAATTCAATATTAAACTTATATATTCACATCCCCCAAATGAGCCACTTAAAAAAAAAAACAGAATGTAGTTTCAACACGGAATGCTTTTTTTTTTCTGCTATTTTTATAACCTTTTAGAAGCTGAATGAAAGGGCTCATGGGAGGTGATCCTTATATTTTTGCAGCTTGATAGTCTATCTATACCAATTTGCAAAAGCAGTCCAGGATTTAAATGCCTGAAGATGAATAGCCTGTCTACCTGTGCACACAGTCCTGTGTTTGGACAGGATGAGCTATGATTAATTTAAAGCAATAACTGAAAAACAAAGCCCACCCCCACTCCACCTATCCCTAAAGAAACAGGAGTGGGGGGAATTACCAAATTCACACAGGGCACCTGAAATCGTCCATAAAGTACAGTTGTAGTTAATTCCTGGATCAACATGACCCACCTTTGGTTTAACTTATCTTAAAAAAAGAGAAAGCCGCAGGGGTCTTGACTCACCCACCCTAACTATGAACCTATTTCTCCCAGACAATCAGGGAATCTTTTTCTTAGGATTTCAGTCCCCTAAATTTGACTTTGTATTAGTGACTTCAGATTGAAGTAGAAAACGACTGCCAGATTGAAAGAGAAATCTTGTATTCTCTGGCCAGATTCCGATCAGAAGAGACATAAGATAATGATGCCTGTTGAGGTAGGATCCCTGGGGCGCTGCCCCTCAACCTAAAGCTGCAGGAAACCCCGAGTAGGCACATGGGGTGGTGGGGACTGCACCTGGCTTGCAAGGAAGTGGGCTCTGCTCTCCCATAAATACAGCTGCAGCATCGTAAAACCTGAATGCATCTTCGCCAGAAACAACTTCTGCCACCACCCGTCCAACCCCTTCACTTTATAAATATGACTTTGAATTTAAAAAGCACCGGCCCCCATTCATCACTTTTTTCTTTATCTTTTTGTTTTACATGAGCAGGCCCCAGGAATGGAACCCATGTCTCCGGCACGGCAGGAGACCACTCTGCCTGCTGAGCTCCACCGTGGGCCGCCCCATCCATCACTTTTGATCCTCACAATGCCCTGTGAGGCTGGGTAGGCCTCAGTATTTCCATTTTAGCTGAGAACATGAGTCAGAAGATGTTAAATGATTTGCCCAAGGCCACACACTCTGCTGGGGAGATGTTTGGGTCCTTTTGACGTTTGAGACGGGCCATGGCCGGCCTTACAAAGTGGGGCCAAAGCTTGTGGAGGGCACCCGGGGAATGAGTCCCAGGCCTGAGACCCCAGCGCAGCCCTCTCTCATTGCTCAGCTATGCCGGGGTGAGCGGGCATTGCCCAAGGCATGGACACATGCCCCTCAAAGCAGCATCCTGCTTCCTTCCTACCGCCCCTGACGTGAACCTGCCTGCCTGCTTCCAGTGCCACCCCTGGCTTTTCCACCCGGGTTCCGGGTGGAAGGTAAGGTAAGGCCACAAAACCCTCACACGCGCGCGCACACACACACACACACACACACACACTCTCTCTCTCTCTCCTTAACTTGAGAATCAGGGACACCTTTCTTTTTTTTTTTTTTTTAAATGTAATAATCATGTGGAAAAATAAGAGGTTGGTGAAATACCAAAGCTTCCAGTTAATAGAAAATTTTAAGAGAATGGCAGTGAGTTTCCTAGAAGGCCACCAAGCTGCAGTTATCGCCATCATTTTGACAACTACTCAGCTAACTCAGGGCAGCAGCATTTTCTGCCTCGGCCTGCAGATGCCTCTCCCATGAGGCCCTCCAGGGTGCAGTGCTTGGATTAAGCAGCCTGGGGGAGGGAGAGCAGTCAGCTCGCAGTGGGGGTACCTGGAGCGCTTCCTGCCTGGGTGCAGCACGTGCAGGGCGGGGACCCCACCTGCTCATTACCTGGCTGGTTAAGAGGAAGAAAGAAAGGATTTATCTGGCTGGAGAGGAAAGGTCTGAGTTAGAAAGAGAGGAAGACCCTATCTCCTTGTGCTGCCTGCTTCTTTCTCTAGGGGTGGGAAGGAGCGAGTGAAAAGTTAAAGGAGGAGCCGGCGAGATGGGGAAGATTTGGGAGCTCCCAGAAGGGGACTGCAGGCCTGGGGGAAGGAGAAAGGCGCCCTCCTTCCTGCCTCTGGATGAGCCGTGGATCGCTCTTGGGCTGCTTCTAACTGCACCCAGGTCAGCAAACCGCTGCACGCTCCTCACCCCACACACGCCTTCCTCCCAGCCGCTCCAAGCGCTCCCTCCCATCCCTGCACCCACTTATTCCCATCTGGCTCTGAGACCCTGACAAGCCCCGGAATCGGGAATCAGCTGGTGGAGATGTTTTCCTTCCAGCCGCACACCTTAGTGTTTGGTGGCTGGCGCCAGGCTGAGCCACGTGTCCCGGAACCGCGCGCGGACCCATCAGCGGGCCGGTGACTTAGCCCCTGACCTCCGTCCTGCCGTTAGGGGCGTGATTTAGAAGATGAGTGTCTAAAACAGGATGCAAAGAATTTCGTTCTCCTCTGCAGAACTGTGTGGGAGAGAATCCTCATGAACGAAGAAGAATGTCTTCTGGGCTCCAACCAGATGTTTGGAGGTGTCCTAAAAAGCCTCTGCAGCCACCTTCTATTTGTCCTAAATGCGCTGCTGTCCCGCAGTCCCCGGCTTGCCCGGAAGGGAGGGGAGCGGGTGACAATGAATGAGCATCTCGCTTGTTTCCGTGGAGAAGCCACTTTGCAGTGCTGGTGTGTTCATTCTGTAGTAAGTAACTTCTTGACCAAGCACCTCAAAAAGCCCTGAACTCTTGTCTCCTGCATTGCCCAGTTGCCCTTGAGGGTGGGGATCGGATGGGAGCACCCACTGTATGCAGGAGGGACAGCAACTTCTTGCCAGAGAAAGCCCGCTCGGCAGTGGGTGCCCCTTGGTCACACTTGGTAGACGCTGTGACACGTGCTGTGACACGTGGTGTGACAAGTGGTATTACACGTGGTGAGATGGAGTAGGATTTGGAGTCGGTCCTGGTTCAGTCACTTGGGGAAGTGATATATCCCCCTGAACCTCAGATTTATTATTTACAAATGTGGGTACTAATAAGTACCGTTTGGAACTACTGCAGGGATTAAATAAGTAAGTGTAAAGAGCAGAAGAATAATTTTTTTAAGAAAACAACTCCTGATGTGTTTTCCTTTGATGCATTTCTTGCCATCGTTATGACCTTGGGGAAGGAAAAGAGTGGATGCTGCTCCAGGAAGGAGAAGGGAATTCTGCAGGAGAACCCCCATGGCAGGAAGGGAAACTGAAATTCCAAGAAGGGTTCTAAGAAGTAAAATAACTTGGAGCAAATCCCAGAGCAGAGAGCTTTCCCTGGGCAGAGACTGAGAAAATGCCAAGCCCTCCTAAAAAGTGACTATATCAGTCACGGCGTCTCTTAGGTGTGGATTGGAAAAGGCAAAGTGGTGGCCCAATCATCTGGGATAGGGCATACGTTTTCTCCAAAAAGAAAGGTAATGAGGGAGTTCCTAGGTTTCTCGGGGTCTAGAGGAGATTGTACCAGTCCCAGTGAAGCTGCCCCATGGAGACAGAGGCCCCCACACACTGATGATGGAATGGACCACTTCCAGGTGTGGGGTCAGAGGAGAAGGCCACGGCTCCATGGGGCCAGGAAGCTGCGGATACCTAACTAGTCCGGAGACCAGTGAACGTGCTGCAGGAGAAAACCAGCAGTTAGAGGGTCCTAGGCCAGTTCCCCAGGCCAGGCCATTTCCTGGAACCAGGGGCTGGAGCCAGCAGAGAACGGACCACGAGTGTCATCAGCCCTGGGCGTTAGCTGCGGACGTCAACCAGGTGTCCATGGTACAGACGTAGCCAATCACATTGGGTCAGAAACGCACCTGTGAGCCCCTGTCCCCATCACCATGAGGACACATGTGTTTCCTCCTGTAGCTAAATGCTGTCTTGCTGGGGGGAGGTGGAGAGCCTGAAAGATTAAGCATGTTCCCCAGATATACTTGGGTTGCCATAGAGAATCTTTTTAAACTTCAAGAGACTATTTTGCATCTAAAGATTCCTATGAATGCAAAGTTTTTGTCCCCTGCCTGCTAGCCCTGTAGGCTGCGCACTTAGCAGAGATTATTTGCAGAGAAATAAAGAGGTCAATTGAGCTGAAAACTATTATATTTTAACCCTATTTTTATGTGTCACGGCACTGCAGATGGCAGGCACTCAGTGCTTGTGAGTTCTCTTAAATGTAATTGAAAATATCAGATTGGGTGGAATACTTCAGAACAAGGTGATAAATTTCTTAACTGAAGTTACTTTCAAAGAAGTTCCTTTAAAAAAACAGTTCCTTCTTCCTGATACATAAATTGTTGCTAATATAGATTAGGAGGAAAGTTTGTACATTGATATCGGTCACAAGACGATTTTATTGGTAACACTGGAAGAAAAGAAAAATGAATTTATTTCATAATATTTCAATGATTTTCTTTTTTTGCTACATTTATGTAATTTTTTGTTTATTAGAAAAGATACAGGTTTACAGAAAAATCCTGCATGGAATTCATGCAGTTTTCACTGTTACTAACACTTTGCATTAATGTGGAGCCTTTTTTTACAATTGATGAAACGCTATTATTATAACCATACTATCAACAGCAGCCAAAGTTTACATTAGGTTTCACTGTGTTGTACATTTCTATGGCACATGTTAGTAATTTTTTTTTTTTTTTACATTGAACTTATTTTCCAGATTCTCCTCTGCCACTCCACAAGTACGAGGGGGTAAAGTCACCAAGAGATACCCCTTTCTAGTGTGCAGACACTTTTCACCTCTTGGGGCGCTCCTCACTCCACCTCTTCATAACATTCCAGGCTTTGGCTTGTCCAACTTTTCCAAATGCCAGGGATTATTGCTATTATCTTTTCCATTTTTATTCCAGATTCCTCCTAATTATTTTATCCATGTTCATTTAATCCACCCAAATACCATCTGCAAAAGATATTATTCTCTCCATTTTGCAGAAGGACCAGCAGAGTGAAATAACAGAGTAACTAGTGCTAAAAATTAAATGCTTCTAATTTGCCTTTTATGAAAAACACTCTTAGTTTTTTTTTATTTACTTAATATTATCTCCCTGTTTTGGGTTGAACTGTGACCTCCAAAAACATATATTGACACACTAACCCTCAGGACCTCAGAATGTCATCTTATTTGGAAACAGGGTAATGACAGGTGGAATGAGTTCAGGTGAGGACACACGGAAGTGGGGTGGGGCCTTAATCACATGTGGAACAAGCGAAGGAATACCAAGGATCACTGGAGAACACCAGAAGCCAAAAGAGGTAAGGAGGGCTTCTCCCCTGTAGGTTTCAGAGGCAGCATGGCCCTAGTGACATCTTGAATTTGGACCTCTAGCTCCAGGACTGTGGGACATTGAACTGTTTTAAGCCACCGAGACAGCGTTTTTTTTTGTTCTGGAAGTCATACAAAACCAATGCACTCCCAACAGATTGTCATTTTCAAATCGGGAGCAGAAATGCTCATGTTTTAAGCAAATGTGGAGGAAATTCTGTCATCTATATTTGCAGCATGAAACCAAGAGTTATGATATTCCTAAGTATGTACAGCACCCAGAAGTGATGCAAAGTTTGGGGTGAGCCCCCCCCAATGCTTATTAAAATATGAATCTTAGAGGAGACCTGACCCCACAAACTGTCATCAGAGGCCTGAAGGTAGATGCCAGAATGCTCTATTCTGGTTTCCCGCATTGTGGATCTCCAGGAATCTGGCTGAGGGGCAGAGAAAGGAAATATGTCTGCTCACCCTGCCCTTTCCCTTTCCCAAATTTCTCCAGAGAAGACCAGGAACTCAGGCAGGTAAATGATCCATTCAGATATCTGACTTTGATCTCTAAGAAAAACACTCATGGATCTTTTTCAGAAAGTAGAACAGGTACCCTTTTCTCCCACCATGAAAACAGAAGATGAGGATTGGGATTCTCAATGAACTTTCCCAAAACCTCTGAAGCAAACCACAAGCCTGAGTTGCCCCTCGGATGGCCTTTGTCACCGCCCCCCCCCCCCACACACCCAGGGTTCCTCCAGGTGTCCTTTCCCATGTCCAGCTGGCCTGCTGGGCTTCTTAGCCGGTGCCCTGCCCAGATGGGGAGAGTATGATTGACTTTCCCTTTAGACTAGGGCTGTTGAGAGTTTTAAACCCAGAATGCCAACATTCGGAATTAAAAACCTAATTTCGACCTTTCTTCAAATCCCCTTCACCTAGAAATCCATTATATGAGAAGCATGGAAGTGGCAATACTCCCCACCACGTTGAGTTGTCCATGAGTGGCTTAGCTAATGGTTTTCCAACTTTTTTTTTCCCCAAAGGAAATATTAAAGGAAATTCCAGAATGAACAACAGCTGAAAGCCTGCAGCTCTGGGTGGAATAGAGGTCTGACAGGGGCCCCACCCTCTTTCTTGCTTCTCCCACACATCCCTGAAACATCCCTTTGGAACCCCATGGGCTCCACAGGGCACGGTTTGGAAAGTCTGTGCATATAAAACATGTGAGAGAGAAAACCACACTTGAAGAATTATTACCAAGGACTCTCATAAGCATCATGCTTGTACTTTAGGGAATTTTGATTCATTAACCAAGCAATATCTTACCTCCACTTCTTCAAGGATACTTTCCCCTGGGAATGCTGTGCATGTAGAATAGATTTATTGCATCGCTGCAGTGGCCATGTTAAATTTTAGTAAATACTGTCCCCTTGCTTTGGTTCTGCTGACATATTCAAATTAGACACATTTTTGTTGACTTAAACACTAAGCTCAACTTATCAAGAGTCATTAAAATGTTCAAAACTCAGATGTATCTTAGTAAACTCAATATAGGCAGTATGAAAAGACACAAAGATCTATGAAATAAAATAATAAAAAGTGTGAGTTGTAAGTCAAGACAAGTGAAGAGCTGCTGTGGGACAATAGTCCATTAAAGGTCTAAGCCATTGTCCAGGAAGTGATTGCTGTAGGGGGTCAGGACTGAAATGGCCAGGTATCAAAGTGGCCACCCAAGAATGGTGTTCAGAAAAACAAAGATATCAAGTTCTGATCTACATACCTGGAAGGTTGGTTTGGTTCTGGACCTCACTTTAAGAGGAGCATGGTCCAAGGGTAATGGACTTTGGTGTGAAGTCATGTCTTAGGAAGAAACCATGAGAGAGTTGTAACGGCTTTGCCTTGAGAGGGTAGGGCAAAAGTGTGATCCTTAGTTCACTGAGGATTTTCATAGAAAAGAATATGGCTGGGTCTCTACAACCTTCCCTCAACCTTCACCTGCTTGTTTGTTTCTCCTGTCAGGGCTGTCACCATGGGGTGCCATTTGCACAGATTACAGTGTGAAGGGGGCCCCTTAGAGCTGTGCGATATGGTCAAAACTACCATTATGGAAAGAGATTCAGTTTTCCCATTATGGCTTCAAAAGGCAGATAAAAATCAATGATTGGAATATAGGGGAGTGAGATTTTGGTTCAAGATAAGGATATTCTAAGAGTGGGAAATAGGCAAAGACAGAACGGGTGGCTCTAGATGGAGTAAGTTCTCTGTTGCTGGAGCTGTTTAGGAAGGGGTCTTGCAGAGAAGAGTCTGTGCTTCTAACTGTTGATAGGTTTGAGAGTAACCTGTGAATTGTGCTGCTATTATGTGACTGGTCCTGGGACATTTAATTTTTTTTCACAAGTGTTCTCCTTCTTACTCAGGCACAACAATGTCCTGAGGTAGGAACTATAATTATCTCTATTTTGTCGGTGAAGAAACTGAAGGTTGGACAAATTGTGCTCCTTTCCCAAGGTCTCAGAGGCAACAAGAAACAGAACTGTCATTTGACCTCAGGTGTCTCTGATTCCTGAATCTAAGCTCAAAAGCATTATGACATATTGCCTCTCGACAATGAATTACAAAATCTCATCTTTCTTCATGTGTTCAACTGTTTGATCGTAGCTAAACTCAATCTCCAAATAAGGTTGGACATTGACCTTGTACATCGAAGGCTAGCCTCATGTCTGAGGAACAGTGGTGGATGCACTGGATTTGCCTTCCTCTTAGTGCTTACCCCCATCCACATCTGGTACGTAAGAGTGAACCCCACACCTGTGCCCCAGATGTGGGAAGTTGTCCTGCACGCAGCACACGTCCCCTGATCCAATTCCATCGCTTCAGGCACCCAATGCATGAAAGACTTGCCAAGGCCATTGCTGGATATTTTGATTTTGACATTCCCCCAAATTCCATCTTGGAAAAAATAATGCCTTAGGAAGGCAAGATGTGGGCTTGTAGAACACTTCAGAGCTGCTGGTAGGAGCTGAAGACCACGGAGCCCATCAGAGCACACTCGATGCCTAGTGTCACTTCGGAAGCCCAAGATGAAAGGGAGAGGCAAAACCTCTAACTATGTGTGCATCTGACAGCTGCAGCTCTCCATGGCTATGCCTGTGTCTGTGCAGTGAAGACCAGGGTGAGGCCCCTGCCAACGCTCCGTTAGTGCTAAAACAGATGTTCCTTCAGCACTAACATCTTAGGTGGCCACTTTCACGGGGTGGAAAGGATAATCTAAACCTTCCTGTGCTTGCCAAAATAACCATGTGTAGGTCTTTGTTCTGCAAGTCTGTGGAACACACAGATAGATTTCCAACCAGTGGGAACCTCCATCCTGTTTGGTCTTTGGACAGACTCTCGTTCTGCCCATTTTCAGCCTGGTTTCCTGGAACCCTGACAGGAGGGCTTCTGTGGCTGGAGTCCGTGAGGACCTCCTTTGTGAGGAAAATTTTAACAGCTGAAACCCTCAAGGCAGACAGTGAAGGACACTGGGTTTAAAGCCAATGACAGTGATGACAGGTCATGCTTTGGCTGCCTGAGCTGACGGGTCACCCCCTTTGCAGGTCTGCTTGCCTTGGCCTGGGCTCCATTCCAGGCAGGAGGGAGGTGGAATCGCTGCCCATGGACTGCAGTTGGTGTCCCTGCTGTGTGGGAGTGTGGCACAAAGGAGTGTGAACCAACTTGCTGCTGGTTCAAAGGTTTGTGATTGTTTTCCTCTTGAAGATGACAAAGGAACAAGCCGGAGAGCAATACAGCTAATCCTTTAAAGTCATCCAAACACAGAAGCCAAAAATTTATATTCAGATCTTTCTTCCATGTTCATTCTCCACGGATTTGGGAGAATTGGGGGCAGATAGAGAAAATGGAACGATGTGGCTTTAGAAAAGAGAGAGAGTTAGTCCAGAGTCATTCAGAAAGGTGTTACGATAATGTGGAAAGGAACGTGGACCTGGCGTGAGAAGATGCAGGCTGGGGCCTCACTTCTGCACTTGTGTGGCCCTCGGCACGTTGCCTATCAGCTCAGAGACCTGGACTGCTCAGCTGAAAAGAGGAAGTTGGCTCTCTACAGTCCCTTTCAGCTGTAAGACTGAGATTAAGAGTTCTGGGTTATCGAAACAGAATTCTTCCAAGACCATAATCATTCCCATTATCAAGAACTGTTTATAATTAAGTACCAGTGTGCAACTTTCTGAAGATAAGGGCAGGAAGACATGGTTCTTGCAGGCTAGATAGCTGTGACATGGACCAACAACTAAGCATGTAAGAGTCTAAAAATCCAACTAATTCACTGTGTGAGCATTATGAACAGGCCAAAAGAAAAGTTTATATCATGGGGCAGTGAGTGAAAGGGATCTGTGGAGCTGCATTTTTTCAACAAGATCAGGCCAGGGGAAAAGCAGCTCCTGACTTTAGGATGGCACCTTCTATTTCGATTGCTCAAGAGTTGGAGCACCTGGGTACCCCCTGGTAGGGGGGTATATCCCAAATGTCAGTGGGGCAGAGCTAGGTGCCATTGCCATTTGGGACCAAAATAAAGGGGGAGATGGACCAAACAGAAGGAATACTTCTGGGGTGACTGTCATAAATGCTGGAGACCAAGACAGCACAGGGACATGCATCTGATTAGAGATCTTGGTGTGGATGTCATTAGTCCTGGTGAGAATGAAAAAAAGTTAAGTAACTTAATCACCACTTAGTGAGGAGGGGCATCAGGATTCAAGCCCAGAAAGTTTGACTCCAGAGCAAATAGCTTCAACCACCATTCTCCACTGCCTGCTTCAGAATTCTGCCAACCCCAGCAGCAGTGGTTTATCAATACTGACAACAGGAAATCATCGGCGTCAGTGACTCCCGATCCTGGCTGCATATATGAGTCATCTGGAAAGCTTTTAAAAACTCTCCGTGCCCAGGCTCACTCCCAGGGTTTGGAATCTACTTGGTCTGAGGAGGAGCCTGGGCATCAGCAGTTTTTAAAAGCTCCTGCAGGTGATTTTGCGTGGGCTGAAAGGGTACAAATCACTGACGTCCATGATGAAAAATGTCGGACTCCAGATAAATCAAACTCGGATCTGGGGCTGCCTTCATTATAAGAATCAATAGCAGATTCGAGCTGATTGTTTGGGTAGTAGCTTATGGCAATTGATACAAATCATAGACTCCTCAAAGAGTAGATGAAGCTCTGGACCTATGAGAACTCCCACCTTGGTGACAATTCCCCGCACACCACAGGTCTCCATTGGACAGATACCCAAAGGAACAGAATTAGGAACTCATTCTGGCCACAGATACTTACATGGATGGGAGTTTATCTTTCAAAAGGATGCATTTAACCATTGAATGGGTGAACACTTTCTGCCTCACCTCTGGTTTCCAAGAGCAGGGATTTTCCCCAACTCCCCTTGACTTCTTGCCTCACCCCAAAGTGCCCGTGGAGGCTGAGTGAGTTACCTGATGGTGACTTGAGGGGAGGGAATTAGATCTGTGTAGCCAAGGCTTGCCACCCCCACCCCTGGCGCCCCACTTCTGTTAGGAGCCACCTCCCCCTGGAAAGTTCTCCTTCTGCTCTGCCCTATGATGTTCTGTGTGTCCATCATTGGGGAGGCTTAGGTTTTCTGGACATGCCCACACGTCCTAACTGTAGGGCACAGGGCTAGCTCACATGGCTTACGGACCTAAAGCTGTAGCATCTCTTAGCCATTCTCAATAACAGAGATGATATTTTGATGTCCCTTTGCCTTAATCATTTCTTAACTAGTTGAGAACATGGAGGGGAGAAAGAGAGGTCTATTGACTTTAAATAAATCCCAATAGTTCCCTTTAAAATGTCATATTCCCTAGCTACTTCTTCACATAATGAAAATACTACAAATTCTCTCCCTGCCCACACTGTCCCACCTATTTACCACCCCTATTATAATACATTAGCCTTTTCTAGAAATCATGATAATCAAACCATTTGTAATCCATGTGTTTCTACCCAGGAGTGGCCACCAGAATTTCAGGATTAATTGCAAGAGCTAGCTTTTTGGATTTCTCCCAAAGAACTTCCATGAATAGCAACAGGCTTCAGCTATCCTAACATTCGTGCCAGGTTATGGTGCCTTCTTTCCTAAGTGAAGGCCAAGAGAAATGGCATTTTAGGTCCTCTGGAGTATGTAGGACATGAAAAGCTCATTCTAATAAGGGAACCAGACTTGTCATCTGATGTTAATGAGGTGTTCTTCCCTTGGCTGGAAGAGGTCTGGAGGAGGACGAGCAGATAACCTTCTGCCTAAATAAGTAATTTCATCACTGCTCTGGAATCTCTCTGAAGCATGTCCGGTTACAGGGTGGAATTCCACAGGGCACGTGTGCCTCTTGGACTCCATCCAAAGAAGTAAGTTATCAGAAGGTCCTCCTTATAGCAGGAGCCCCAGGGACAGCATTAATCAGCAGGCTACAGCACAGCTGGTAACGTTCTGGGGCTAGTCTGTTAATCACTACATGCTTATTAATACAGCCAAGTCTCCCTTACATAAGAACTAACATCCAGCTTGCCACTCGCCCATTCCTCGTTCCTTCATCGACTGGTTGAGCTTCTCGCTCATCCGTGGGCAATGCTGGGTGTCTGACCAAACGAGCACCTCTTGTATGAAATGCCTCATCCAAAGGATTTTCTCACGATGCGTTGTCGTAATAGATGCACATTATGCATTGTCTTCTATTACCCCTCTGCTGCATGCCATGCTCTTGGCTATTTGGAGATGCTGAGGGCTAGAAGATTCTTCTAGAGGGCTCAGCTCTCCCATGACGCGCCAAGGCAGTGTCACAACCATGTGAGGAGGAGCCTGTGGGGACAGACTCAGAGGGGAAGAGGCTTTCAGAAGCCCCCTGGAGGCTCTCGTTGGCTCGAAGTTGAAAACCATCTCGGGGACGTCCATCAATGTAAGCGATTTCATGACTGCCCTGCGAGGCACCGAGCTTCACCAGAGAGAAGAGATGAGCACATAGCGGCAATTTGGACTCCAGAAAAAATGCCCAATTTTTCTTCTATAAAAAATGATCTATTTGACAGGAAAATAACCTATTTCCTATTTGACAAGAACAAACAAAGTGAGCATTTTCCTTTTGTTAGTCTGGCCTTTGGCATTGTTTACTTTCTTTTTATTATTTTGAATGGGCACTTAAGGCACTGGCAGTGTGTCTGTCCTCAAATCTCGTCAGAGGTTTATTTTTCGGCTGTTTTCAAATCATATCTGAAAGAGTGAGTGCTTTGCCTGGACTCATCACTTTAACTCTGAGAAATAAAGTGCAGCCTTTAAATGGCAATATTGATTGTTCACAGCTTTACGTTTTCTGCGCTTCGGTTGCAGACTTCATTTAAAAATCTGTTTTCCCTCATCGGAAAGGAGCCGTGGTGGAACTCTCCCACCTCCACCCTGCACCCTGACCCCCTTATTTGGGATGATTGCCTTGTTATGTCAGATTTTTCACTGTGTGTAGAGTCATTCTTCGCCAGTAGTGGTTTTGTCAACTGTGGTTTTGAGGCAATGAGGTTTTAGACTTGCACTTACATTTTTTTTTTTAATATTCAAGTTGAATTCAGTTCTCATTACAAAGCAATCCAATCTGCTATCTTCCTTCCCCCACATTGGGTGGTGTGGATGCTGGGTTCTCAGCACAGAGAAATGAGCACTTCAGCGCTGGAAGGAGCTGTGGGAAGTCCGGGGCATTCAGCAGGCATTTTCCTGAAACCAGTGACAACTAAGCGCATGGGGAGTGCAGGGTTGCGGTGACCAGGCCGGGCCCTCAGGCTGACCAGGTGGAATCCAGCTGCTCAGCCTCCCTGGTGGCCACTCAAAAGCCATGCCCACACTTTAACCCCTGGGACCTGTGAGCGTGACCTCATTTGGGAAAAGGGGTCTTTGCAGAAGTAATTTCTTTAAGGTTCCTGAGATGAGACCATCCTGGATTTAAGGAGGCCCCGAAATCCAATGACCAGAAGTCCTTGAAGGAGATGGAAGAAGACAAGACCCAGATTCAGAGAAGGAGGCAGAGAGGGCGGCCGCATAGCCATCACCCAGGCCTGCCGCAGCCACCTGCGCTGGAGGAGGCAAAGCACTGAGTTTCCCCCGAGCCCTCAGAGGGAATGCCACCTTTCCGGCCTCCAGAACTGCGAGGGAATATGGTCCTGTTGTTTTATGCCCCTGCCTTGGTGGTACTTGGTCACTGTGGCCCGAGGAAGCTAAGCTGTGAGCTTACCTCGTGCCAGCTGCTTAGCCTCTATGAGTCAGTCCCTTCGCTCAGAGGAAGGCCCTCCTCCCAGGGTTGTAGTGGGAAACAAAATTCCTTAACATGGGTGACCAGCTCAGACCGTGCCTAGGAACCCAGCATGTGCTACCTCCATCCTGGCAGCAGGCGAAGGCTGGGGACACGCGTCACTGCCGGCGGAACACGGCACGCCCGGGAGACTCGGCCTCAGCGGGGCTCAGCCTCCCAGGGAAGCTTCCCGAAGAGCTGAAGAGCAGGAGTTAGGAGAGGGGGTCCCTGCAGGAGCTGCTTTGAAATGCCTCTAAATCGGACTGGTTTTGGAAATGTGAGACTGCTGGAGGTTTATGTGCCAGGACCTTAAACGATACAAATGGAAAGCCATTCAAATGTTTTCTCCAAAGCCATGTTCTCCATGAGCCGCCATCTGCCAGCCTTCCTAGCTGGAAGGGGGGAGGGGGATGGCCATCCCAGGGGGTCTGTACAGAGGGAACCCTTAAAGGGGCTGTGGAGAGGATGCTGCACTTCCTGGCCTCCCATCTCCCTTCCTACTCTCAGAAGCAATGGTTCTATTTTGCTGTGAATCCCTGAAAAGCACAATTCCAAAATGAGAGTGTCCTCTAAGAAGCCATCAATATAAATACCTCATGTCTTTTGAAGACTCTGAAAGTTTTAGAGCTCAGAGGCCCTCTATAAGTCTGACTGACATTTCCATTTCTTAAATAAGGAAAGCAAGGCTCCAACGGCCTCAGAAGCTGAGCCAAGTACCCAGTCAGCTCTATCATAGGTTCCTCGCTCTTGGGATGTTGGGTGCAGTGAGTAGAACTGGATGGGAAAGACATGAGGGCCCAGGGAAGCTTCTCGAGGAACCGCCGAACTCTCTTCCACAGCAGCTGCACCATTTTACATTCCCACCAGCAGTGGATGAGTGCTCCTATTTCCCATACCTTCTTCAACATGTGTAGATTCCTATTTGTTAATAGTGGCCATTCTGGTAGGTGTGAAATGATATCTCGTTATGGTTTTGATTTGCATTTCCCTAATAGCCAGTGATGTTGAGCATCTTTTCATGTGCTTTTAGCCATTTGCATTTCCTCTTTGGAAAAATGTCTATTCAACTCTTTTGCCCATTTTTAAATTGAGTTGCCTTTTTATTGTTGAGTTGTAAGATTTCCTTATATATTCTGAACATTAAACCCAGATATGTGGTTTCCAAATATTTTCTCCCATGCAGTAGGCTGCCTTTTCACTTTTCCAAGAGACTTTTTAGGGGGGCTTCTACCCGAAAAAGGGCAAAGAGTTTCAGGCAACACTAGACACACTCCACTAGACTCTGGAGTGACACATCCATTGAGTGGAAGAGTTGTTCAGTCTCTGGGACTGGGAGTGGGCCCAATGCACAGGGTTTGCTCCCCAATGGCCATGTGTGTAATGGGTGCTGCCCGCTGGCCAGGTTGATCAGCTCTGTAGTAATCTCCAACCCAATCTCCAGGATTCTTCAAGCAGGACCTGGGGAAATAGGGTTGGTCCATCTCTGCTGGTATTGCTGTGCCATGTGTGGTGGGGAACCATCAACAGTCAAGTTTGCCACAAGCCTGCAGTAGGAGAGAATGGAACTGGTGTTCAGAAAACAGAGGGAGCACATGGGGAGGGTCCTAATGACGTTCAAAGCCACAGGACTCAGGTACATCCCTGCCCTTCCCAAGTAATGTGTGAGAGCCCACGTCTTTGAATTAATGAAGTAATAGAATCTGTGAAGTAATCGGATCACTCTTAGATGGGGTGGAGTGAGAAAGACATTGCAAATGAGAAATGACTTTGTGAAGAGTCAGTGAGTGTGTGAGATAAATCGTCAGAAGGAGAAGCGAACTGAATTATAAACTGTGAAAGTCAGAGGGAGAGGCTGGTGCCTGGAGGAGCCTTGCTGATCAGTTAACTCTATAAGGCAATTAAATCGACTGAAGCCATGAGATGATAGAATTTTCTGCTCCCACCTTTATTTCTGGTGGTCTAAACTTTGTGCTTCCCAGAGTGCTTAATTTGATTTGAGCTCAGGGTATAGTCTTCGCAGGGAGCACTCTGGATGATCATAGCAGCAGATGAAGAATCTGGATGCAAGGGGCTGAGCGACTAAGTCCTATCTGCCTTCATGGAAAAAAGATGGGCCCTTGGGAGATTTCCGCGAAACCTCTCTAGAGACTTCCAGCGATTGTTCTGTGGCCTCTGATCTTTAATCTTGGGCATCAAGCTTGTTGATTTTCACCTTGGATGATCTGTGTCTCAATTTTCCATGCAACGCTTTCTTTGGGAGAAGGAGGAAAAGAAATATTGTAGTTTTACTTCTTTCTATTTTGTCTGCCCAACCTAGTCACAGCCTTAGAAGTGGAAAACTTTTGATGCTTGATGTTGCTCTGAAAGGTTAGACAAAAAGTACTGACCCAACTCCCTGCGGCACAGCTCCCTTCAGGTCACATGCCTTTTTCCTTCACTCTCTGACAGGAAGTGAGAAAAACTGAGCTTAGATCTTGTGACCACTTAACACCTTTGCCCGGAACACTTAGTCTCTACCATTTGTAGCATTCACGGTGCAGAGGGCATGAATTCTGAGATCTGACAGCCTGCATTTGAATTTTGGCTGTACCTAAATATAACCTCTCTGACCCAGACTCCTAGTCTATGACGTGGGATAGTGAAGTGGGATAATGATGGCATCTGACTATCACTGGGAGGATTAAATATGATAACACATATAAAGTACTTTGCTCAGTGTCTGGTATTTTGTGAGGTCCCATTAATATTAGTAATTACTGTTACTTAATATAATAGCAATAGGGCCACGGTGGCTCAGCAGGCAAGAATGGTTGCCTGCCATGCCAGAGGACCCAGGTTCGATTCCCGGTGCCTGCCCATGTTAAAAAAAAAATATATATATATATATAATAGCAATATTTCTAATAACGAAGTGAGAGAAAGCAATGTTACAAGCCCTGTACTGGCTGGAGAACTTTCAGAAAGGAGGGTGCCAGGTGCTGCACATGGGCCCTTCATTGTGTTCACCCTCCTCTAGTAATTTGGTATTCCCAGATGTTCTAGTTTGCTAGCTGCCAGAATGCTATACACCAGAAATGGAAGGACTCTTAAAAGGGGGAATTTATTAAGTTGTTAGTTTACAGTTCTAAGACCATGAAAATGTCCCAAATACTCAAGTCTATAAAAATGTCCAAATTAAGGCACCAATAAGAGGTTACCTTCACTCACGAAAGGCCCATGACGTTCAGGGTTTCTCTCTCAACTGGAAGGGCACATGGCAAACATGGTGACATCTACTAGCTTTCTCTCCAGGCTTCTTGGTTCATGAAGCTACCCCGGGGACATTTTCCTTCTTCATCTCCAAAGGTCTCTGGCTGCGTGGGCTCTGTGGTTCTTGTAGCTCCCTCATCATTCTGTTCTCTCGGAATCTCAAGTCTTTTCCAAAATGCTTCCTCTTTTAAAGGATTCCAGTAAACTAATTGAGACCCACCTGGAATGGGTGGAGTAACATCTCCCTCTAATCAAAGGTTCTTACCCACAATTGGGTGAATCACGTCTCTGTGGAGATAACCTAATCAAGTTTCCAACCTACTTTATTGGATAGGGATTAAGAGCAATGGTTGCCTCCACATGATGGGATCAGGATTAAAACATGGCTTTTCTAGGGTGCATAATCCTTTCGAACCAGCACAACATACGTGGCACGTGAAAGTCAGAAATGGACCTTTGGAAAGGTCCAAACTGGTGAATTCCTTAGGGACTTTTTCTCTGTGGCAAGATTCTTCTGATTGTGCTCTCTGTTTGCTATGGTCATGGCCATCCCAAACCAAACCTGAGTTGGGGAAACTTTGCTCTCAGGTAAACCGTGAAAGTTTCTCCTATTCTATAGACTCTGGGTAGGGGGGTGGGGGGGAGTATTGATACAGATGCCCCTGGCAAGCACTTGCTAAGCGTTGTAGAGACACCCACCTCCAGGGGGCTGCATATACAGCTCTGGTCACGAGGAAGAAGGCTCTAATAACTGAGCTTCCCTTCAGGACAGATGGCGGCTCTTTCATCGAAAGAAATTAGAAGGCTGATCTAATGTCTGTGACCACAATTTATTGTGTGGAGTTTCAGAAGACGATTATAAAAAAGGGAGTTTATAGAGAGACTATGAGATTGTGTAAATAAAATGAAGTAATATCTGGGAAAGATATACCAAAGAAAATTGAACCCAAAAAGTCTAATTTTGCAGTCCAAACTCAGCCAAAACCCCCACTGAATTAAAACATAGACTGCATAATTATGTATACAAAATGCCTTTAAAGTTCTTTTTATAAATTTGGAGAAAAAAGAATCATCTGTTTAGAGCTATGAAGGCAAATTTTTTTGCTCTGGGTTTATAGGCACTAGTACAAGTGGTCCCCAAATACCTTTTTTATTTTTTTATTATAAATAAGAAAGAACAGTCTCTACCCTCACTACTTCCACTCCACTGTAGTCTCCAGACACAAAGGACAGAGTTCATGGAAAAAGAGAAGGTTCAGATAGTAAAGCTGTAGTCTGACTGAACATTGATCATATTTTAAATCCACCAAATTTTTCCTTTGAAATCCATATGTTATTTGTCATCTTGAATGCTCACATTGAACTTGTTGAACAATTCTCCCAATGTTTTTGGGCCTTTATCATGATAATTTTTAATTCTTGAATTTTTTTTTCTTTCAAGTAAGTGAGAGAATCAAGTTGAATGATTAATAACATGTAAGTCATCTATTTATTGTAGAAACTCTGGGAGTTCTGTTTTCCTCTTGTTGCCTACCATCATTCATGTGTGTTGAAATCAAACAGCTTCCACATGTGGGCAGAGCAATTCTGGGGTATGTCAAAAGGGGCAGTATCTTGGTCTTCCTTGGTATCTTGGTGTTCCTTTATGAGAGTTGACACTGCTGCTGTGACCTGCAGTTGAGCAGTGATCCAGGAACATGGCTGGCAAAGCACAAGGAAGGGGCTATGGAAAGCTACTCCTGAACAGTGGGGGTCCCAAACAGGCATACAACTGGCCAAGTCAACCTACCTCCAACGCTTACCATTGCCAAGGCAGATTGACAGCCCCTTACCCTCCCTTCCATGGAGACAGCCATGCAGACTGCGTGGGTCCATCTGTCATTTAAAAATATTCTTTCATTACAGCTCTTAATGCTATTGAGCATTGATTTCATCATGTGAAAATTACGGGATGAAGAACTAAGGGAATTTGCCCTTAACCCCACACTCCCATGAGACTGACTTTTCTACACGTGAAAGAAGTATCAACCAAATTAAGACCATGAGAGTTATATAAAGATGCCATGTAATTGAATATATAAAAGGTATTCACAACCTTCATTTCATAGCTATTCCTAAAAACCCTATGATGTGGGCAGGGGTTATTATTCTCATACTACCAGTGAAGAGAGTCTCAGTACTTATTCTTGCTAGTATTATAAGAACGACATGCTACAATCACAAGAAAGCATATTTTGACCACCAAACTAATAGATATATATTGATTATTAAATAAATTAGTAAGATTAAAAATAGAGTATGCCTTACACTGGCAAGGTTGCATTGAAATGGGTATTCTCTTACTGCTGGTGGAAATATACATTGCTTAAGCCTTTCTGAAAAGCAATTTGCAATATATATCAAGACCTTTAAAAGTAGTCAGACATTTGGACCAAGAAATTTCATTTCTGGTGTTCCTTTCTAAGGAAGTAATAAAGAATGTGGACAAATTTCATATGTAAAAATGTTTCTCTCACTTTCCTTTAGAATGGTAAAAACATGGATATAACCTAGATAGTTAACTACAGGGAATGGCTATGATACAACTACATAATTGAATATTATGGAGCCCCTAAGAGTGACGTTTTGAAGGATGGTTTCAAAATGCTCAGAATGTAATGTTAAGAGAAAAAGCAGCAGAAAAACCTTCTGTTATAGTCTGATTCCAGTTGTGTAAAAACGTGCCTGTAAACCCATTCAAGTACAACTGTTCAGAGAAATTAGTTAACTTGCCCATGGTCACACAGCTCCTGGAGGAGCCAGCATCCGAATCCGGTCCTTCTCACTCTCATCCCAATGTCTCCCTCTCCTCACTGTGGTTTCTGTGGAAAGGTTTAACTTGAGCAGCATATTATTGAGCATATATATTGTTATCAAATAAACCAGTCATGATATTAGGCTAGAGTCCATTACTGCTTTGATTAGACTAAAGAATGCAAATAAGCCTTGGGCTATTTCTCAACTCTCTGTCCTGCAGTTGCTGGCCCCACATTTACAATCCTCATCCATGCTAACCTCGTCGCTGGGACCAAGTTTCCAAACTGTGTCACTTGCATTAGTTGGGCAGTACTCTTAACCCAGAGAATGAGGAAAACTCACACTGGAAGGTGGTCTGGAAAGGTCATTTATTCCAGCAGTGTCCACACTTGAACTGCACAGCAAATTACCAGGGAAACATTCTAAAAATAAGGATCCAGGTCCCAGCCCTAGAGGTTTTATTTCTGTAAGTCTGGGGAGGAGCCCTGGCCTGAGTGTGTTTAAAAGCACATCAGGTAGGGGCAGGACTGTCTCTAAACCATCCTAGTCAGTGGTAGAAATGCATCTTCTAATAGGGTCCCCTGTATGCACAGTGAACCATGGATGGTAATTACACCAGTTAAAGTTAGAAAATCTCCTCCTCAAAATCAGGATTCATTTATGGCTTGAGCATACTGGCTATCAGACACTTATCTCACACTGTCTGTCATTTGGGACTCTGGACATGGCTTAACTGGGTGTCCCTGGCTCTAGGTTTCTTTGTAGGCTGAGTCTTAACCAACAGAGCTGTGGTCTAATCTGAAGTCTAGAGAGGGGAAGGAAGGAGGAGGGAATCCACTTCCAGGCTCATGTATGTAGTTACTGGCAGGCCTCAGCCCCTCTCCACGGGGCTCCATCAGGGCATGGCAGCAGACGGGGGGAGAGACAGCACACGCCCGAGGTGGTGGGAGCCACAGTCTTTTCATGATCTAATCTCGGGAGGGGTCGCCCATCTCTTTCCTATATTCTATTCATTAAAAGTAAGTCCATAAGTTCAGCCAACACTCAAGTAAAGGAAACTACACAACGGCATGAATTCCAGGAGCAGGGGGTGAGGGATCATTGGGGTGTCTGCTGCTTGGCACACTGGCTCCAGGCACAGAAAGGAAAAAACACTATGCCAGACCACTTTCCCTTCTATCCTTCAATTTCTACCTGATAAGAAAGCAGAGGTGGATGGAGCTGGAGTGACATCTGCCTACTGAAACGAATTCAAGCAGTAGGTCAGAAGCAGAACTTAGGAATTCAGTGTATGGCAATGTCTGAATGTTGACACCTGCAGCATAAGCTGTGGCCAGCACCTTAGTTATCAATGGAGAGATGCTTCAGCCACAGGGCCGCTCATTCTCTGCTTGTCTCTTAAAGGAATGCAGCGTTAAAATGGCCTTGGAAACTATTGTTTTCTTCTTTTTTATAACGTTTGAAGTATTATTTTATTCATAGATATTTATAAAATCATAGACTGCCGCAGCTGGAAAGGATGTCAAAAGTCATTTAATCCAGTCCCTTCTATTTCAGATAATAATGCTAAAAGCCAGAGAGGGAATGGGGTTGCGCCATATTATTTACATAATTGAGAGGACTGAGCCTTTTCCATTAGTTCATACTTTTTGCTTTTCAGTACACCTACTTCAGTAGACAGATGAAAAGGAGGCTTTTTTTTGGTGGGGGGGAGGGTGGTAAGTGCAAAGTCCATGAATTGAACCCGGGTCTCCTGCATTGCAGGCAAGAACTCTACCACAGAGCTACCCTTCCACCGCAAGAGCAATTGTTTTCAACTCATATATTTTCTGGCCTTAATTCTTATGAAGCAATGCTCAATTCTCCTAGAAACAACATCTAAACTTCATGTCCTGGTCTCAAGATGCAACTTACTAAAGGCTAATATAGTTATATTTTCCCTCCTCTTTGCAAGACAACAAATATTGAGTAAAAAATAAATATTTGTTATATGCTATATGTATAACACATATACATGTGCGCACACACACACACACACACACACACACACATTTTTCACTGGGACCATTTAGGACTTATTTAGCTTATCCCACTATCTCTGGCTCAGCCTCCATAGCAGAGCCTTCTGGTAATGTGAACAAAGTTAGGCATCCAGATTCAACCAGTTTATCCACTAGATCTAGCATGAAAAGTTAAATCCAACTTGCCATCTGGTTGCCAGCTGACTGCTGCTATGGGTGTTTTTCACCATCTCAGCTTGCTGTTGGTTGAGTCAGAGCCACAAATTCAAGCAGCAAATACAGCCATTCCACGGCTGATTTTAGGATGGGGTGTTTTCCGTCTCTCCCCGTGAAATCACTGTTAAGGAGGGAGTCCCCGTTGCCATCTCAGCTGCCAAGCCATTTCAGGCTGACGCACTGTAAAGGGAAGTCACTAATGATATGAAATCCCTTTTAACTGCCAGGGCTGGGCCAAGGCCCCCAGACAGGCAGTGTTTCCCCATGCTGCTGGACCAGTAGGAGCAAGTGTCAGCCACCGAGGCTGATCTCTCTGCTCCTAGAAGGTGCTGGGAGGATGGGCCACCCCATTAGCAAATGCCCAAGGACTCAGGACGTTGGTGTGATTTCATAAGCCACTACCCTGTCCTGTTCCCACCACCTCAGTAACCTACATAGCTACGTTCAGAGGCAAATGCTTTCAACACATCATCTAGGAAAACTAAAAGCAATTCCCAAGGTACCTGTTTGAGTTATGGGAAACCCCATAAACATTGTTATCCCATTAGTGTCCATGGCCAGCCCTAATTCAAACCAGCTGATGGCCTGGAGAGTGACACAAAGGAATTGCTAAGGGAAGTGCTGGTGGTACTGTGGAGAGACCCTGTTTTGGGGTCAGACAGCCTGGGTCTGTGTTTCACTTTTGCTTATTTCCTGGCTATGTGATCTTGTGCAAAACACTCGAGCTCTCTGAGTTTTATATGCTCTCTATACCATGTTAATAACTGTTACATCTGGTTCTTATGACATTAAGATAATATACCTAGAAGGGAATATTAAAATATTAAAAGGAGATTGAACTGTCTCCTTTACCATTCTGTCCCCATGGCAGAAATTCTGCCGTTGGCACCTTGGCATAAGGTATTGTTCTCCTGGTGCCCTATTTTATGTTGTTTCTTTTTAAATATATTTTTAAATATACATATATATATTTGGCATGGACAGGTTCCAGGAATCAAACCCAGGTATCTGGCACAGCAGGCAAGAATTCTGCCACTGAGTCACTGTCGTACCGCCCTAAATATATTTTTATTGAGAAATCTTCACACACGTACAATCCACACCTGGGGTACAATCAATGGCTCACAATATCACGTAGTTGTGTATTCATCACCATGATCATTTTTAGAACATTTGCATCACTACAGAGAAAGAAAGAATAAAGAAAATATCCATACATCCCATACCTCTTACCCCTCCCTCTCATTGATCACTAGTATTTCCATCTACCCAATTTTTTACCCTTTATCCCCCTCCCCATTATTTATTTATTTATTCTCCTGATTTTTTTTTTTTTTTACTTATCTGTCCATATCCTGGATAAAAGGAGCATCAGACCCAAGGTTTTCTAGTGCCCTCTTTTAAAAGCAAACATCCTTGCCAAAAGATCATAGAATCTGTGAGTGCCCAGTCAGCAGATTTCTCTTCTTCTGTCAACAAGTGGTTTCAAGTCACTGAAGGAATGAGGGTGGGAGAAAGAAAGGACTTTGGCCGGCACGTGGACTTGGCTCTCAAAGAACAGAGATGAGGTCCCATGCCGGGTCAGAAAGCGAAGCCGCAGGCTGGGGTGGGGGGTGTGGGGCTGCCTCTGGGGGGAGAGGGGGTGTCGCGGTAGGGAGACCGCCTGGTGGGCATCTGATCATGGGGTGGGTCACGTCTCTATCTCCCACCACCCTCGAAGCCCTTCTTTCTTGTCCCTTGCCATTTCCCCAGGGCGTATGACAGTGTTCCTCACACAATAGCTGCCCGAGGAGTGTGGAATAAATCCAGGGTTTGCAGACTTTCCCACTGGGCCCAGATCAGCCTGGGGTTGCCTCTCCTGGACACTCTTCCTTCCCTGGCCTTTGGCCTCTTCTGACATTTTCGAGGTGCGTTGCTCCCCGAGGGCAGCAGATGCCCCATACCAAGGGTCCCCAGGGTGCATGGGTGGCCGGGCCGCCTAGGACGGCCCCCAGGGACACTCCAGGAGGGGGGCGGACAGGGGCCCCACCATGGCAGCCCAGCCTGCAGGGGCACGGGGCCAGTGGGGGGGGCCATGGCGGGGCTGCCCTGACCCTCCAAGCTCGGCCCAGGGCTCTGGGACCCTTTGGGCTCCTGTGTGGACAGCCGGCCCCCACTCATCAGTTGTGTGACTCTTCCGTAGGCAACAACTCAAACATTACAGCTCCTGGGTGATTGCAAGGCAGACGCAGGTTTAGAAAACAAGGAAAAATAGAAAAACCAAACTTTGTTTGCCTGGTAATCAAGAGGCTGAATTCAGAGGCCAAGCAAATCAGAAAATGCCAAATCAGTGAAGTGTCAAATTAGCTTTCACCTGATTAAAATAGCAGCTCAAATTTCTCTTTTTAGCCAGGCCATTCACAATTTATTTAAAAAGTGTGAGAGCAGAGCAGGCTGAGACATCTTCCCTGCGTTTTGCTGACACAAAGGCAAAGACTATTAATACTGGCCCCTTGAGGGGGACACAAAGGCAGCGGGAAGTGAGTGAGATTTATCTCCCAGAAGGATCTCTCCTTCTCCGTGTTTTATCTTCACCTTCTGATCCCTAGTAACATTCTTCTCTTTTCTCTCCTCTCTGAAAAAAGAAAAAAGAATGAAAAGAATTTACTCATGATTTATCCCTCCAAGGCATGTTTGTGTCTTTAAAAAAATAATGATTTTTAATAAAGATCATGGCTCAAGATTTGGGGGTACAGTGGGGAATTTGGTCAGGTCAAGGAGGTCTGTCTCCCTGGGGCCCCTCAAACTCACCCCAGGATGGACACCTGCTTCACAGTTGAGGAAGGACATATGGCCAGGGGAGCGTGAAGATTTGAACATTGGAGGGTGAGGAGGGCGATTCCGCTGAAAGAAATGCTTGTGGAACTCAGCAGAGATGACCTGAAGCTGTGGATGAGGGTGGACCTGTGGGCTAATCCCAGTCCTAACCCAGCCCAGAGCCCAGGGCAGGGACCCAGCAGGAGGCCCCTCTGGGAGGGCTGGGCATCCACAACCTCCGGGACCAAGATGCTCTTTCTGGTGAGAGGAGCAGGCACGACTGGTCTGTACAAATTCTTCAGTCTAGACAAGGCAAGGGAACAAGCCCACACATGCTCTCGGGCTCACAGACATTATCAGAAATATAGTTCACAGATTCTTCTTCAATAATACTGACATTACAACAGGCTTTCCAGGAAGTGTCTCTTGGGTGGAAGGGGATCCTGAATGAATTTCTCTCCTTCCCCACTGGCTCTCATTCTGTTGCACAATGAGTTTCCCTCAGCCTTTAGACGGAGTCCATTTGGATACATCACCAAATTTCCATGTCTGTAGCTTCTGTTATTATTAAAGTGGGTGGACTGTCATGGTCAGGTTCATGCATCCACTTGGCCAGGTGGTGGTACCTATTTGTCTGGTTGGGCAGGTGCTGGCCTGTCTGTTGCGATGAGGACATTTCACAGAATTAAATCATGATCACATCAGCTG
>PVIY010032703.1:0-28751 GCA_004026745.1 Myrmecophaga tridactyla
AGAGTAGAGCGAGGGAGAGGAGGATACAAAGGGAGGGGCGGGAGCGCAGAAGGAAAAAAATCTGGACATAAGGAATTTCAGCCCATTGTCGGTGGGCCGAAGGATCCCTTGTCGCTGGCCATGTGGAGGAAGGAGGAGAGAGAAAGCCGGGGCGCCTCTGGCCAGGCAGGTGGCACCTGTGCTCCTCTCCCAGGTTTCTGGCACCAGATGAAAGGTTTAGGAGGCGAAAGGGTGAGAAAGAAGAAAGGTACACCAGGAAATTTTAAGGGGGCTGGGGGTGATTTCTGCGCTCCTGGGCAGAACTCACCGAACCCAAGATGGTGGGAGGTGAGTGCGCCTCTCTCCCTTTTTAAATGGTTCCTAATCCCCAGGAGGGATTTTCAGGCCAGAGCTGGTTGGATTCTTCCATCCTAGGGTGGGGAGAGGGGGATGCTCTTCTTGAAGCAATTAGAGAGAAGTTGTTCTAAATTCTAGCTCTGCAGCTAGGCTGCCAGAGTTTACAGCTCTGTGTGCTCCGACAGCTTGCTTCCTTAACCTTCCTGCCCTCTGTTTTCTCATCTATTACATGGGGATACTCACCACACCTATTTCGTAAGCTTATCACGGGGATTAAATGAGTTAGTACACTAAAGCCACTTAGAATGGCATCTGGAACACAGCAAGTGCTATCTAAGTGCTAGCTATTACTATTTTTGCCATCATCGCTGCTGCTATATTAAAGAGTTTAGAATGTGGGGGGCTGTGGTGTCCAGTTGATCCATCCATGCTCGGCTTTCACTACTGTACTGTTAAAAAGAACAGTCTGTATGAACTCTCACATGAGCTTTACCAACTGTCAGTCCATTCAGCTAAGGACACACAACCAATTTCTAGCACAGTAGATAAGGTTAAATGACTGCCTTTCCCAGGGCATCTTCATGCCCCACCAATGACAAGTGGCTGGCAGATGGAGAATCGCTCTCTCCCTTAGAAACTGGCTGTGCGCTCCTTCCTGCCTTAGCTCTGAACCCTCCCTGTTCGACGTACACCTCTGACCATGAAGTGTATTTGGGGTCCCCTTTCATCCCTTCAGACCACACAGAAGCACCCAGGACTTCCCTGCCTTGGACTGGCCTCCCCTCCTACTCCTTATCCCTTCCCTGGGTTGTGGTCTCCAGGGCCTGTCCTATGAGGTCACCAGGCCCATCCCTCTCAGCCAGCTCTTTGCAGTTTTATTACCTCTGTTAGGGTAATGCTGCTCATTCATTCATTCGAAGAATACTCATTGTGGGGAAAACTGAAGTATTTAGAAATGGTAAAGAGGAAAATGTTACCCATCATGCCACTCTTCAGAAGCAGCACAGCTAACTCTTTATTATATTCCTTTAATCTTATGGATAAAAATTAAAGAATTGAGCAGATTAACTATTTAGATTCAAAAGGGAAATCAGGGATCACTTAGCCAGACCCTGCCAAGCTTTAGATGAAGAGCCGAAGCCTAGCGGCAGGTGGTGCTTTGACTCTCAACAAGTTCCATTCTGTTGCACAGCTTCTAGGCCAGTGCCTGAGGCTCTGTGGCCAGGCCACCAGCATTTGCGTCCTGCTCTTTCACTGTCCAGCAGTGAGTCCTCAGGGAACTTACTATCCTCTCCACATGCATGGATGTTTCCTCATCCATAACATGGGCGTGGAGGTAGTGTCTGCCTCATTTGGTTGTGGTGGAGATGAAATGTTACATGTAAAGTGTAATAAACCCACAAACTGCTAAGTGAAATTACTAGATTTATATGGCCACAGTAGCACTGTTGCTAAGGCCATGGGGGTCTGTTCAGTAGAACAACCAGGAGAAGGCACTTGGACCTCTGTTCCAGTGGCAGCTACTCCCTGTCTCTGGGGCACGTACCAGAACATGTTCATTATCTCTGGTGGCATTGTACTCTGACCTGCACCAGGGCTACCATGTGCCTCAACTATCTTTCTTCCTCTTCAAGGTTAACTTCCCAAGGGCAGGGAGTCACCTCAGTGCCTTTAACCCTGCTATTTTGCATTAAGAATAAAAATTTTGGGGTGGAATGAGGGGTAACTTGCCCAATAGCCCTCTGAGTAGTGGTGGTGGTAATGGATACTCCCCTCATGAAGCAGAAGGGTGGAAAAACAGCCATCAAACTCCACATGGGTCCTTCTGCAAAGCCTGACTAAAGCAGCTTATGTTTTCATTGTCAGTTGTGTTTCCAATGTTGTTGACTAAAGTGCCAATTTTATAGGGTCTCACTGATGACCAGGCACCACCCTTCACTACTGGATGTCCTCTCAACATGGGACACCTTGTATAGAGACCCTTGTGTTCATGCCCCCAGTCCCCTTTCCAGAAACCCTCTTAGGACTGACTGTGTTGTTTGTATTTATAGAAAAGCATCAAATTATCCTGCTCCTAGACTTCTGTTTTTTTTGTCATTCAAGCCCTGAGCAGATGGTTATAGAAAACAGCATGTTAAACAATAAGACTCATAATAAAGTCTTAACACTTGTCAAGAACGCAAAAGAAAAACTCTATAACTACATTCTTCTAGATTGGTAGGATTCAACTCAGAGTTAAGATGCCACTTATGGAACAGTGTATGTTCCCGTCTTCACATTGTTGCTACATTTATCCCCAATAGGAAGACAACCTTTCTAGTAGATGTTAATTTCATCTTTCAGTCACTCAAGGTGAGGACCTCCTGACTCACCCGTTGCATAACCAGTTGGTCTTGACTCTGAGTTGTGCATGTGCCCAGGTTTTCAAGGAGCTTTTGGCTTGCTTAATAATTGTCACAGAAGCAAGTTTTTCTTTGCACCTAATGATAAAATTTCTTTGCCTTTGTCTGAAAGCAAGAATGTCAGTCATATTATTGTTGGAGTATTTATTTGCCATTGATACTGTTTATAAAGGTTCTCAAACCATCCTTGATTCTTTCACATTTTTACTGAGTGCCAGAACTGAAGGCTCTGCAGGTGGGCCTTGTGGGACATATGCAATGGTATGTAAAACAGATCTCCTCCCCCATGTGGAGGCTCAGTCCGATGTCCAGTTCTCCCTTCTTCCCAGGCCCAAGTAGGGCTGTCTGGTAGTCCCATCCCTCTTGGCCTTGCTGCCTTCTCTGGACTGAACCCCATCTGCCATGGCACAGCAGGAGGCTGGGCCAGAGCAAGAAGTCCTGGAAGTATGGAATTAGGACTGGCAATAGTAGAGAAATGAAAGAGGCCAGTGCCAAGAACAGGTTGTACACAGCAATCCCCTGAAGAGGCAACTGCCCCACTATGCACATGAGGAGATGGATGCACAGAGGTCAGGTAATTTCAGTGAAATGCAAGTTCCCAGGTCTGGGGTTCACGTACTTCATGGCCTCAGTTCCACACATGGTTGGGTGGGTAGAGGGTCCACTTGACTGAGGTATGAGCCAGCAGTTTACTAAGCCTAAATCCATATGCCCCCCATTTTTAAAAGACAAACTAGAAATACCTTCCATTTTATAAGAAGTAGGGGAAAAAAAGCTGGTGCTTTTAAAATGATAATTTCAAATACCGTACATATTTTTTATTGAAATCCCTACCAGGATTTTCAAAAGACGTGATTACATCTGAATATTCATATAGCAACCAGGTAGTTTTGAATCTGTTGATTCTCAAATTAAAGCTGGAAATACACAACAAGAATAACTTCTTTATTGATGTTCTTTTATGTTGAGCTTAAAATCTATATTAAAATATAGCTTTTTGCCCCAATCCTCTTTCTGAGTGATTAAATGTCTTGATTAAAGCAGATGTGCCCTTTATTTCCAGTAACAGTACCTTTGAAGAATAAGCTGACTAATGATTTTTAACTATTTAATGTAATCAAGAAATAAAGCAGTTTTGTGGACGTTGCTGCAAAAAAAGATAATTACAGCTGGTCTGCATGTCACTTAAAGCAGGTTATTCTTGGAAAATGTTTACCTTCAATTATGACAAAAAGAATTTATTGAAAACATAATAGAAATTATTCTGAATTTACTGAGGGATTATACCATGAGTGCTTCTTGAGGTTAAACAAAATTTTTATCTGAGGTGGTGGCCAAATAGGGGATGAGTTATTTACTGTAATTACTTGAAAATGCAGCTGTACATGAATACTCATTTCGGATTAATTTCTTGCTTCCTTTTAGATGTAGTCATTTGTCTTATGAGGATCTATAAAAGTTTATTAACATTTAAAAAGCCACTTGAAGGATCACATTTTGATTGAAAGTCTATGAGATATTATGGAACTCTGAGTCTGAAAATTCTCAGTATAACCTGCCTTATTTGCCGAATCATAGAATCTTCTAGTAGAAGAGTGTGGTAACCTGATTCCTGTTTGCATTTTTGACTGCTTACTGGTCAGTGACCACTTCTGACAGTGGGTCACCCCAGTGAAATTCCACAAAGCTAAAAGCCTGTTAGATGTGATCTCATTGCCATTAGTGTCTTTCCAAGGAATACGTTTTTAAACTAAAGTACAATGGGGTCACCCAACTTTATCTGAATAATCCTGGGAGTCAAAAGTTAATTCTTTTGTTTCCATCGCTAGGCCATTCCAATAAAGAAGGGGGTTTTAAAAGGTTTTTGTCACTATCCCTATCATACCAAACTAAATCTGAACCATTTTCTGTGCCCCTCCCCCACTAGACAGCTTTAAGAACAGTGGTTCTCACAGGTGTCTTAACAAATACCCCAGCTTGCAGTCAAGTCTGTACTTCCCTTCTGCCTCGGCTGGAAATGAGCAGATCTTATCCGGACTTTGTCCTGAGTCAAGCTATCTCCTCCTCTGGGAGTGTGTTTTCTGACCGAAATGTGAGAAGAAACCAGAAGGTGGAACCCTTTCAGTGCTAATGAGCTGCACATTCACAGTGACCATTTTAATGGAGACTGGAATGCCGGCATCTCTTGAATCCATTTCCAGAAGCTTTCACCATTTTATAAAACAACACTGGCTGTATAAGCTCTTTCATGGTCTTCTTACATGTGTGGATAGTACAAATGATCAATATGATCCCTACTTAAATATTTTTAAATTTTTTATACTGTCATTTATAGTCATATTTTGCAGGGAGAAATAAATCAACATCTGTTTTCTCACCATTTTTCAGGACTCTGGATCAATTTGGAAATGTCCTACAGTGGGTCCTTTCTGATGACTCTTGAGACCAAAATGAATTTGACCAAACTAGGTAAAGAGCCTCTTGTTGAAGCCCTGAAGGTTGGAGAAATTGGCAAAGAAGGGTAAGGGGCTATATGAACTTACTAATTGAAATCCAACTCTGGGAAACCAACTTCTCCCCTTATCCTTAGAGAAGCAAGTTTGATGTGTTGTAGCCCCTGGATGTTGCATGAACATCTATTTTAATGCTTCTGAACCACAGACCATGTCAGAGAAGGGTTTCCTAGTTTCATCCCCAGTGGACAGCCAGTCTCCATCTCGTAGCAGCTCCTGGTGGGCAGAGTACACTCACTTCTGCTCAGCTCCTTGCAGCACCTTCTCATTGCAGTGTTGGCAATGGTTCACACGGTATCCATTACCCAGAAAACATCACCCACTCAGACAAGCAGGGCAGGCTTATGTGAGCAATAAAGTGCTCTGTGAATAAAATTATCACTTAAAAAACTCCTTCAACTTCCACAAACAGTAATATGTGGACTAAGCCAAAGTTCCTAGGAGATCTATCTGCTTTGATCACAAAAGCAGAATTATTTGTAATCAGGTGTTCGATTTTGTAGCCAAATAGGTGTTCTAAAGTGTTTTGAGAAGGGTAATATAATATTGATTTGCTTACTAAATTCCTCTCTTTGTGCTTCTCATGTTTAAGTCGCTTTGCATGGAATTAACAGTACAATGACAGGAAAACACTACAGGGAACCACCTTCTCAGGGTCTAAATATAAAACACAGGCTCTTAGATTTTTGCCAGTTTATGATACTGATCTAATGTTTTTATTCATACATCTGATATATAGGAGATTGGGGGAATTGGGTCCTATATTTGAAAATGTTCTTTAATTAGATTATCCTCATGTATCCAGGTTACTTAATGAAATGTTCCTGTCTTAATAATTGGAGAATTTTGCCTGCCCTATGCACTCTAACCTATATCTATGCTATTTTCTTTTCACTTTTCTGCTATTTGTTAAAATGTGTTTGGATTCGGCAATCTGTGGATTTGTATTTTCTGGTGAGTGGTATTTGTGAACGCTCCATGTAGCATTTCATACCCAATAAGTACTGAATCTTGTTGATCCCGTACCCTCCAAGAGGCTCATCCTTTCATCATTTTCCTAGTGCTAAAGGCACAGTCTGTAGGCTGAGAGGACTGAGATCTGGGAGTACTTAAGAAGCACTTCTGGCAGGGAAAGTCTTACAAACTTCCTTGATTTGAACTGCTTGGGTCTGACCTAGTTCTCTAAGTCAAACTAGATTTGTCCCTGGGTGCCCCTACCTACACATGGCTGGGCATCACCCATCCCACTGTATGATGACAGAGTTACAGAGCCAGCTTCTTAGAAAATGAAGCATCTTAGGTAGAAAAGTAGTCACGAAAATTTCTGGAAGATGAGGGCTAACTAAACAGGAACATGACAGAACAAACTTCAGTCAAAAGCATTTATGTGCTAGGACCCCACTGGAAAGGGAGTGTCTCGGCATCAGGTGGGGCCCCCAGCCAGGCAGTTCCCTGAGGGCCTCGCCACTTAAGCATCCTACATTCACTGTTATTCATGCAGTTCTCTTGGCAGAATTTCAAGTTCATAAAATCTGGCTAACCAGAGGATGGACTTATTTCTGAGCAAGCAGTACTTCTTTAGACTAAGTGTGAAGGGAAAGGCATCTTGTCCTGCCATTTTAGGGGACCACAGATGATGCCTGCTTAAAATTTCTCTGGAAAAACAACAAAACCTTTGCTTCAGGAAGATGATGGTATATCTTTAATATATTCTTAAAGTACCTTTTTTTTTTTTAGAAGAGTCTGATATAAAGTGTTTCACTTCTTCCTGTGAAGGTAGTAAATTATATATTGATGTGTCTAATTGGCTGATTTAATTTTAAAAGCAAGGAATAATATAACCCAAAAGCATTTCATTCAAGAGGAAAAGGTAAAATAGACCCTTAACCTTTTTTTGCGCAATGAACCTCCTCAGGAATCTGAGAGGTCTAGATGCTGCTCCCAAAAAATGTCTCAGCCTGCCCCATTTGGCCCACAGTTTCTGGGGTCATTGAGAGTCTCTGAAGCCCAGTCATGGCAAAGAACCTTAGAGGGGATTCTAGAAACCCCTTTTTCACTGTCTCAGTTTTAAGTATATGGAGTCATCCTGAGACTGAATAGCCAAGGGAGAAGCCCAGGTCTGTATATACAATAGCCGTTATTAAGCATGTGATCTTTGGAAATGACATTTTCCTGAATAATAAACCTCTCCAAAGAGCAGAATATCCAGGGTTAGCCAGCAGCAGTCCTCCCTCCACTCCACCCACTTTGGCCTTGGAGCTGCCTGTCTGAGGCCTCACTTCAGAGCAAGAGTCCACTCCTCGTTCCCTGCTCTGGCAGGGCCTCTGCTCAGCCTCCCTGCTTCTGGAAGTCCCCCTTCAAGTATGCCAATGGTTGTGCTCTTGGGGAGTCTCTGAGGAGGTGCTGTTCAATTTGTGAGGTGTCCTGCTGACTGGTGGGAAGTTTGTTCACATTAACCTGAGGACAACAATGACAAATTGAAATCTATGTTGCTTTGTTCTATTGAAGTCCTTTCCCTTGAAATGTGTATATACTTCATATTTGTAGGCATTTTCCCTTTAGTCCTCTTATCCCCCAATAGTTTTATCGTTACATTCTGTAGTTAACGTAACCCTTGGACAATAACTTGCTCAAAATGGAATTCAGGAGAGTGAACTGAACAGTCTTAACTTGAGGAATTGACATGAAGAGGTCCAAAATGTGTCATTCAGAAGAGAAACACCTTGTGTTGGGTAGTCTTTAGATGATTAGTGACCTTGGAGTGGAACATCTCCTGTGAGGCACTCAGCCTCTTCACGTTCTATCCCCGTAGCTTGGGCCCAGCATGCCAGACCCCCTATGGCAGCCCCTTGACCTCCTGTTGGGTCAGTGGTCCACAGCATTCCCCAAACCAGCCTCTACCCCTAACTCATGATATTTGGGAGCTGATATTTGCTGGTTATGCTGTGACAGTCTGGTTCTGAGGGTGTGTAGACACACATTGCTGATGTATGGTGCTGATTTTTCTTAAATAAAAGAAAATGAATAGGGTGGGCCATGGTTGCTCAACAGGCAAGAATGCTCACCTGCCATGCCAGAGGACCCGGGTTCGATTCCTGGTGCCTGCCCATGTAAAAAAAATAAAATAAGTGTTTCATGTCTGTTTTAAAAAAAAAAAAGAAAAAAAGAAAATGAATACATTCACAGGACTATGGTCCTGCACAAAGCAAACACCTCACAGGGCTGTTTAATTATGCATCTTTCACTTAAAGCATTTTTGGAGCTGCTTTTTAGAATTGCCTCTGGAGTCCGTGACAATCTTTTAACTATGCTGAGTAGCAGCAAAATCATCTTGCTTTGTAGACAGATTGGATCTTTGAGAAATTGCTAGAAGTCATTCCGAGACAATCATGATTAACAAAACCAAGTAATAAAATAAAATGTTTGGTCCAAGACAAAATATTAATGACGAAATAATTCACCAGACACATTTCCCTAAAGGTTTTTAGCAGAGGCAGCATTAACTGAAATAAACCTTCTAAGGTGGCTCTGTAAAAGGATATCACAACTCATCTGAAATTCTGAGGTGTTTAAAAAAAATTAGGCTCGTTATTTTAAAATTATAGCACATCTTATATAAGAAAGAGCAGTGTGTCTTTCTCTGAAATTCGTGCTATCATAAGGTTGAGATCATAAAATGTGTGTCCTTAATTATAAGCCAAACATTTAGTGATTAATTTAATTAGGTGCCACCAAATAACAGCTCCCATTGCAAATAGAAGCACCATTTGGTCAAAAATCAGAATTTCATGTCATCTGATCTGCATTAACACTGGTATAGCATTATCAAATTATTTTTCTTCAAGCCACACAAGTTGTCCTGGTCTGTGTCCTTTGGAAGATTAATTTGTGAACGTGAGAGCTCACTGCCGTACTCAGCCTTTGGCATCTTCTGCTCAGGGTCTGAGGGCTGCCAGGTGACAAATACCAGTGGGTACACACAGAAGTTAGTGGCTCAGCAGATTTCACCATGGTACCACATCTTCCAGTACCTTTTTGTGTGTGTGGATGAGGAGCAAGCCACCTGCCTGTGCCATAATGGGCACAGATTCCATAGCTAGCCTCACAAGCTCTGAGAGCCAGAGGACAGTCATTTTGCTGATGGAGAAGTAAAGAGATGTTTTTAAGGTGGTGATTTAATCTTTGGGGATTTACGGTCCTGGCTTTCCTGGTCCCTAAGACTCAATTTGGGCTTTTTGTTTTGTACACTTCAAACAAAAGAATCTCTCTTTGTGAAGCCTGCCTAACCACTAAAAGCTCTGAAATGGCTTTGTGGTCAAGGAATGCATGGCAGCATTTCCTGGGCTTGCCAGGCCTCTGATGTGGAAGGAGGAAGAAAGAGTAGATTTGCTCCTGGCCCCATGGTGAGGCACAAGAGGCTTTTGTTTCTGCTGAGGGAGTTTCCCTTTAGGTGTCAGCCTCTCGGCTGAAGCAGCCAGCTCTAATGTTTCACTCTCAGGTTTGAGGAGTCTGCATGTCCTGCTGCAGAGGACACTTGCAAGGTCCTCTTTCAGCCAGGCTCCTGTTTCAGGGCAGAGGTTTCGGTCCCGCCCTCCCAGTGCACTGTGCTGGAGCCTCTGCCAGGCCTGAAATTCCACACTGGCTTGTGTGTTCTGGCCTTGATTCCCTTGGCCCCGCAGCCAGATGACTGTCTAAATGGACCTCTGGCAGCCCAAGGAGAGCATCAGAGGAAAACCAAAAGATTGCAGCTGCAGGGACAGGACCTTGATCTCCATGGCCTTGACCTCTCTGGGCAATTTTGTCCTTGTTAAACTCCAAGGCTTTCTGCTTAGTGACCATTTGGTTCTGTCCCGTGTTCATTTTATTGCAATTTTGCCTGTGGGCCTCAGAGATGGATGCTGCTACTTCTCTTTGAAGTGAATCCATAACCCAAGGAGGGAGCTGCCTTTTGTGTGGGCCAACGCCCAGCTTCCAGTGCTCCTCAAAGGCGAATCCAGAGCCCTCCCCTCTGCTGATGATTAAGCAACCCCCATGCCTCTGGAAACTGATTATCCAACCTGAAATGATGAATGAGAGACAGTTCTCTCTGATGAGTAACATTCCTCTCTAGAGTAAAAAGTTTGATCTTTAAATTTGTACATGTCCAGTAAAGGTCCTGGGTTCCTGTGTCAGGTGCTTCCTAGAGTTTCTTCAGACTTCTACTTTGTGGTTGCTGACTTTTTCCATGACCTTTAGGAGATGAGGCAATTGAGGGGTAAGATACATATTTTTGTTAGGAAGGGGTCTTGGGTCAGAACTAAATTGGGAATCAGAATCAGTAAGTCAGGGAAGCATCTAAGATATTGAGATCAGCCACAGTCAAGGGACTTGCCTGAAAATCCCTGTCATCTATTGAGAAGTGGTTGTATCTCCAACATGAACTGTCCTCTCACCCTTGCAACCATCCTCTTTCCATTCACCCTTCCCCTTGGCCACCCCCGCATTGTTGATATCACTGCATTTTGTGTAGATGCATCACACTCCCACCATCTGTACTGATGCATGCTAAACACGAACTCTCCTGGGCCCAAGTCCTCTGCAGCTGCGTCAGGACCTGTGGCCCTGAAGAATTTCCTGAGTAACTGTGCCGATCCAAGGCCTCTTGGATTGGGCCTCTTCTTTTGTTAGGAGGGTTGGAGAAATGATAACGTGTAGCCACGGTTCCATCTGGATCCCCTTGCAGTGGGAGGGCTGAGTGTGTTCCTTCCTAAGTGGAGCTGGGGTGCTGGGCAGGCGTGGTGGTGACTTTCCCCTTCTCAGTTGCAGGCCCAGAGCATACTGTCTGGCTGACAGCGATGAGGAATCCTCCAGCGCTGGCTCCTCTGATGAAGATGATGCACCAGAACCCAGCGGGGGAGATAAGCAGCTCCTCCCAGGGGCCGAAGGGTGAGTGGGCCAGAGCTTCTGAGGTCTCCAGGGGGACAGGCACCAGCAAATTGGGAGTGAGCCTTTTTTCTCTTCCTTTCCCCTCACATTGAGTTTTTTTGTATTAATAAATATCCAGTAACTCTGGTTTGGTTGTTCCAGTCCCCGGAGCAAAAAGATCAGAACAGCTGTCCTTATTTGACAATCCCACATTAAAATGGCTTTTTCCTGCCATTTGAGTAAATAATAGAAAAGATGCAGGGCAGGTTTATTATGAACCAACCCATGTTTTCACTGAGCACAAATTGCTCACCACCTCCCCCTGGTGCTGGGAGGAGAGTATTACTTCCCTACAATTGGGTCCCATTGGCTGTTGAGCTGCTGGTTCTTTCTTTGCCAAAACATTCAGATGATTTATTTTGTGAATTGTGAAAACGTGGATGACTTAGCTGATCTTTTGGATCATGAAATTCATTTGGGGGGCTTCCTTTGCTTGTTACGTATGCTATGGAATGATTAAAGTATTTCCACAGCCCCTCTGTAAGGATCTTTTGATTATTGAAAGTAAGTTGAAGAAACTAAGATTATCAAGAATCCAGGGCACTTAGAAAGAATCCAAGGGACATAGAAGCTTTTGTAAGAAAACATCAACCTATGTATTCACTACTGAAATCACACAGAAGATGAAAAGAGAATCCAGGCATTTGAGGAGTTGATACTAAAATTTGTGTGTATTATTTAAAATCTACCGGCTTGACTTTCTTAAGAATGACGACTTTCCCTACACACATATATTCCTGATACTCTGAAACTTTGAAGAGTTTTAAAAGCAAGTATTCTCTCTTCTTAGGGAGGTTTTATGGTGGATATGACCTGATACAAAAATGTACTTGGTCTTCTAGGCTTGATGTAGCATTATTCTTTAGACGTTTCTAAGCCCTTTGAAAAGTAATTGCCACTCAGACTTGGTATGACATCACCTAAAAGCCAGCCAGTTAATTACTATGTTATGTGTATCTATTAATGCAGCATGATTTATTATTTGCTGTATAGAGATAGTAAGATTTCTCTAATAGGACACTGAATTTGTATTCTGTATTTGAGTGATATAAAGGAGGATGGGTGAGATGCCCTCTCTGTCTGCAGCATGAGGACTTTGTCTAATCCCCATTGTCAAGACTCGGGCTCTCTCTGATGTATGTACCTTCTCCAAAGCAGTGGTTCTCAACTGGGGGTGCTTTGGCAATAACTAGAGACATTTTTGATTGTGCTATTGACATCCCCTAAGTTAAGGCCAGAAATGCTGCTAAACCTCCCATAATGCACAGCACATCACCCAACAACATAGAATTACCCAGTCCAAAAACATCATGAATGCTGTAGTTGAGAAACACTGGTTTAAAGTAAGGTGAACAAAAGCCACAAGATTTTTGTTTATGAAAGAGCAAAGTTTACACTAATGCCCCCTTTGTATTCCTCATTTGAAGGTATGTTGGAGGTCATCGAACAAGTAAGATTATGAGGTTTGTAGACAAAATCACCAAGTCAAAATATTTCCAAAAAGCAACAGAGACAGAGTTCATTAAAAAGAAGATTGAAGAAGTTTCCAACACGCCCCTGCTGCTAACAGTCGAAGTACAAGAATGTAGAGGCACCTTGGCGGTCAACATTCCTCCACCCCCGACTGACCGGATATGGTGCGTAGAGGGGCCCAGCATAGCCATAAAACTCCCAGCATTCTTAACCTTAACATTATGGAAAGTACCTTCTGGGCAAAAGCACTTTCAGATGTCTTTCATGGAAACTTAATTTTAGTTCTAAATCTGATTCTCCTTTCAATCTATGAATAGTTAATTCACATTTAAAAATTTATCTTCACATGTTTAGAAAAAGGTAAGGTCAATACATAAAGTTGGTGGGATGAGCTATTTGTATTCTTGTTCTTCCTCCTCTCTAAAACCAACTCTTCCGGCAGTAATAACAGCTGCCATTTGTTAGGGCCTTTATTCTCAGCCTGACCTGGGTTGCCACTGCATCTCCTGGTCAGTCCTCACAGCATCCTTTGAGGTAAGTGCCATTGTTATCCCACTGTACAGAGGTGTTATCCCACTTTACAGCAGCGTCTGGGCAGTGAGGGAAGACCTCCCCAAGTATGAGCTAGATGTGGAGGAGGCAGGAGCATGTGTACTTGATGATCGTGGCAGGAGGTCAGCCAAGGGGTTCGCATCTGCTGAACGGTGGTTCTCAACCCCACTGCACATCACAGTCCACCCGAGAGGTCTATTAAATACACACATGAGGGAGGCAAGGGTAGTTCAGTGGTAGAATTACTGCCTGCGTGTGGGAGACCTGGTTTGATTTCTGGCCCATATACTTCCCCCAAAACAAAACAAAACAAACAAACAACAAAAATAAAATTTCAACAAAAAATGGTGCTGTAATAATAACAAGATAAAAAGAATGAAATGTGGCTGTCAGCATACAGCATCCCAAAAAAATACACACATGACCAGCCCACATCTCAGGACTTAGGGGTGGGGCTCTAAGCCAGGGTTGAGAATCACTGAAATAAATCATTCCTGGGTCCCACAGAAGAAAATCACTAACTATAAATCTCAATTTAAAATTCACATTCCAAGTCCTTTAAAATAGACATAAGTGTATATGATGATTACATAAGAGACCTTATTGTGCCATAAACTACACACTGTTGTATGAGAAATATAGCCCTGCTGTGCCGTAAAATGAAGCCAGCATGCTGGTGTGCTTCCTTGGTATCCCCAAGTTTTTGTAGGAATGACCAGAAGAGGATGTGTGATGCCGCTGGTGTCTCCTAGTAAAAACTTAAAAATAAAAATACTTTTATAGATTTTATTTTTAAAATAACTTCATTATTTTAAAAAATGAGAAAAGATGGCAGAAAATATGAAAAAAGGAACACCCAGAAAAAGTTCCATAATCCTACCATTCAGAAACAACCACTGTAAATACCTTAACATACCGTCTTCCAAACCTTTTAAAAAAAAAATCTGTTTTTTTGAAATGGTGAGAATTGATCCAGAGTTCCTTCCTTTTACTTCCAAGCTTTTGATTTTTCAATTACAAATAAATGTCACGCTCACAGAGATGAAATCAAAGGCCTGTAAGGACAATGGCACCCAATATGTGGGCAAATGCTGAACTATTTGTTGCTGATCCACAGAGATTAGCATAGCTATTGCACATTTAGAAACTTTTGCTGCAATCTGACATTGCTATTGTATTTTAGAAAAATATTAGACTAAGTATCTCCTGTCTGGACACTTAACTAACAGCTCTGAGTGCCATCCTGTTCCATTGTGAAGCCATATATAGCATAGCTGATCAGCAGGACACCGTGGAGTGAAAAAGATTACAGGACATTATCTATTTGTATATGCATATTAGGAGGGTAGGAAAAATTAACCCCACTTCTCTCACTGGTCCTGTCTTGAGGCTTAGATTCTGAGAGAGGGCCACAGTGGCTCAGCCTCAGAGTTCTTGCCTGCCGTGCCGGAGACCCGGGTTCATTTCCCGGTGCCTGCCCATGCCAGAAAATAAAAAGATTCTGAGAGAGGCAGTGTCTTTCACTTCCTGCCTTATATAAGCTTATGCTTCAATTTTGGTAACACACATATACTACTTTCATAAAAATGACAAGACAAAAAAAGGATATTACCATCTTAGGAAAAAAAACAAAAAATAGGTCATGGACTTTTCTAGGGACTCTTCTGGATTTCCCAGTTTGCCATAAGTACTCAAATTCATCACAGCTCTGAACATACTCAGGGCATGCAGGAAATTTGCTATTCATATTTGCTATTTTGAAATATTTTTAGAGGGAATTTTCAGAATAAGAGGGTATTTTAAATAGAGATAAAGCCCTGTACAAATGAGGAATGTTTGTTATCACCTTGTCTACCAAACTTCTTTGCTTCTAAAAGTTATTAGGTTTGTCATTTGTTTTCTTCATAAAAGGTATGGTTTCCGGAAACCACCACATGTAGAGCTGAAAGCTCGGCCAAAACTTGGAGAGAGAGAAGTAACTTTAGTTCATGTGACAGACTGGATAGAGAAGAAACTGGAGCAAGAGTTTCAGGTAAACTATAGTGCTATCTAGTGTTTTCACACAGAGCATAAACACATCTGAGTAAAACAGCAGTTCTGAACTTCATTTGAGTCAAGATCCTCTTTTAACAATTTGATGAAACCTGTAGTTTCATGAGCACCTCCTCCCATGAAAGTTCACTAATGATCAAACATATGCATAAAAGTTTAGGTGCAGTTTCAGAAACCCTGAAATGTATTCACAGAACTGAGTAGTCTTCAGAGGAAAATCAAAGGTGTTGGTCAAAGAGCAGAATGATGATTATCTCATACCAGTTCTTTAGAACACCTTTTGTAGCAAAGTAAGCCCTTCTGCCTCCTGTGGCTCTCTTTGGATATTGCTTTTCCCAGTATGTGACTTGAAATTGGCCAGTTGGTAGCACCTAGCACGTTGTTAGGAAGGTTGGTCCCTGCCCTCGTGTGGTAGCCACCTTGCTCAGTGGGTTCAGTTCAGTAAACATTCATGTACCCCTTCCATGTGTCAGGGATCACCCTGGAAGTCTACAAATGAATCAGGCTTGGTCCCTCCCTTGCGTACCTTCTAGGGAAGTCTTGGAGTTTACTAAGCTAGTGAGCTCATTCTCCAAGCCTGTTTTACTGTTTCTACATTCTGCCACCTAAGGGAACAGTAATGTAGCTGACACCTGGGATAAGCTTTTTCATCAAATCTTTATCAAAATATGTGAGGCACAGTTGTCTTTCAAGGTTTTATGGATTAGCAAACTATTTACTTTGTAATTGAATCTCACCTTTTGAAAAAGACCCACATTATTTTTGCATTGGTAGATTTTGAGATACTTCCTTTAAAAAAGCCTGTTCCTGTTATTTAAAAGCTGGAGATTAAATAGCTGATAACCACCTTCTGAAAAGCTAATAATCACCAAATGAAAAAGTACCTTTAATCTAGTTAGGGGAAGGACAACCTCATGCTTTCAGTTACTTCCTTTTAAAGAGAAGAGGGAACAGAGATTAGTGCCTGGGATTTTTAAAGGCCGTTGGGAAATTAAAAGATAACTGCTGCATCCCTTTCCATAGCCACCTGCTTTTGTTTTTGTAAGGGAACGTTCTTGAAGATTGAGGGGATTGCTAGAATTCACTTATATGAAAAGATACACAGAGCACCATCACTAGCAATGACAGTCCTTTGGGTATTCACTTTAGAATTTCTTTTGTACAGTTTTCTGTGGTTCTGGTTTGAAATTTAAAAATTAGTCTGATTTCGTTGCTAGGATTTAAAAGGATAAATTCACTTGGATATGTTCTGGACATAGTAATGTGAAAATACTGTGAATAGCTTAAGCCAGTTGGCTTAAATTAATGCTGTTGACTATTTATTGATAAATAATTTGAGTAATTTTAGTATGTGCACATGACATCAATGCTGCTTCTGCTTCCAGCCTGATTTATTGGGTTCTTGTATTCATGTACCAATACGATACTTCTCTTAAAACAAGCATGTTAGGGGAATTAGTTTGGTACATGAGGAAAAAGTTGTTCATATGTATTTTTTACAATGTCTCTAAAGCCTAAAATTAGTATCAGGACAGAGTAGGGTGGAAGCCTGAGAAAGCAAAGCAATCTAATCCACATGGTTGTTCTTTAATTCTTTCTACAGAAAGTTTTTGTCATGCCAAACATGGATGATGTTTATATCCCTATAATGCACTCAGCCATGGACCCCCGCTCTACTTCCTGCCTCCTGAAAGATCCACTTGTGGAGGCTGCAGAGCAGCTGTGATGGTGAAGATATGTTCCCAGTATTAGGAGATCTAGTCTCCAGGTGTGGGGTTCTTGGCTGCCATCTGTGCTGTAGCACTGGCCCCAACTTGTGCCACAGCTCCTGTTCTGTAAAGAACTGCTTCTGCCTGCTGGTGCCCATTCCACTGTGAGGTGTCATTCCACGCATGCAGGGACAGAGTCTGGATTGCCTGCTGCAAAGCTTTTTCTCCAGGCAAAGGAAACTATGGAAGAATCATTAGATGGATCCAGAAGTTGCAGGTGGCTCACACCGTGGCTTTTTTTTTTGAAGTCCACCAGTTTTTGTGACAGCAAGAATACGTGAGGAGTGAAGCTTTACAACTGGAAGGCTTCCCCTTGCCTTGATTCCCCCCAAAGCTTTTCCTCAGGCAGCCAGTGCACAATAGAACATTTTAAATTTCTACCATTTATATGCACAATTGCAGTCCTTCACACTCCCAGAGAATGTCAATGTGGTAATGTATGTGGAGGGGGGGAGTGAAATGTTGTGAGCTATTTCATTGGTGGTAAGAGCAGCAACTTTTTTTCACATTCAGTTGTGTATTTTGGAAGCAAGTAGCCATAGAACATGCACACTAACACTGTCAGCTGGGGTGGGGACGGTGGGATTTATGTGAACATTAGGCAAAGCCATGAGAACAAATCATCCTAAAACTTTTACAAGTGAGATACAATCACCTGGCTTATAACTAATACTGAATGTTTTCCTGAGATATAAGCATACATGAGAATGTCAAACGCTGCACATTAACTGGATTGTTCCTGTAGTATAGATGGGGTGGGCAAGAAAGCCAGAGCCAGTCACTTCATCTGGTATTTCTGTCTGCTCCTGGAAGTTTTAAATAGGAATCTAAATGCCACAAATCTAATTAGTTTGGGATAATCCTACAGGCAGTTCTTTTTCTGATGGCCAAAATGCAAAACTGCTGTCATCTGGAGACTCAAGAGCAAACATTTGCTCAACATCAAACACTACACATCTAAAAACTAATGTGACCTTTCCTTAACGTTGCCAACTTTATTTTGTGCATTTGTGTCAGAATGTTTTTAGTTTACAAGTCAGGGGGCTCCCTCTAATTGTGTAATTTGCTTTGAGAAGTAAACAATACATATTTTTGTTCTAAACGTCAACATCAAAATTACTTTTGAGTAATTTTTAATAACTTACATCTGTGGACAAAGCTAATAGTGGTTTTCTAAACAGCACCTTGCCTGAATGTGACTTTGAAGAAATTAATATATTGAGAAAAATATATTTGAACCCTTATTGGATTACTTCAATTGTACCATTAAAACATTTTAAATTATGACCATTCCAGTCTGTGTACTGTTCTGATTTCTCATTTGTGTAGGCCGATTTGCCTGTCAGGATCCATACATCTTGTTTACTGGTTTAATTGTGCAATAATTAAAAGCAAAGGACTAGATGCACTACCGTGTAGATTGCACGACTGTATTGTTGCACTTACTCAAATGGTCTGTGGGATCTATTGCATTGTTTCACAAAAATAAATATCTCATGCCAAATACTAGGTAAGCATCTAATTTATTTCTACTGAAAACTGCTTAGATATCAGGGACAGAAGCACAAGTGGACCTTATCTGCCAGTAGCTTTCACTTACTGGACTTTGGACTAACCCTGTTCTGAGGAATGCTCACCAACTCCTTTAATTGGCGTAGATGCTATTAAGTCCTGTTAATCCTGGCCCTTTGACATGCTCAGCCTTGTATTCAATGCACATTTTACTTGAGCCTTGCTGTAGAAAGTTGATTATAGGGTTATCTTGCCGGCTTTGTGCCCAACCACATCTAAAATCTAATTCACCTTTACAAGCGTCTCATTTCTGTGAACCTTTTAGGCTCACGAAGCTATAGTCACATGCCTGACAGTAGTAAAGCACTGTGCCGTATACTTTCCTTAACAGGTCGCAGCGCCACGTCTGCTAGGTGAGCTAGGTGCATCTCACAGCTCACGACGGAAGCCAACATGCCAAGCAGACCGTGGCCCTTAAACTGCTCCAGGGCAAAGCCGGAGCCCCCTCCACAGTCCCTGCAGACATCCCACTTCACCTAACTGAACCTGCACGGCGTACTTTCCTCACCTAAGGATCGGCTCGGGCCTCGCGGCGATGCACAGCGCGCTGTCAGGGAAGTCGAGGAAGAGGAACGTTCACGGGTCACGCACACGGGATATGCCCCAAGTACCAACCACCACCCTTGTCCTACCAAACATTCCAGCCTCGGGTTTAAAGGCTGAGGCTTTCTTACACCCTCCGCGCAGCTTCGCCCTCCCGCAGCCCGGGCCGCCTTGTTGCTCGCGGTTAAAGGCGCCGCCCGTGGCGAGAGGGCGGCCCCAGTTATGCGCAAGCGCGTGCTCTGGCGCTGCAGCTTAACCCCCGGCGCCACGCGCAGGCGCGGCGGGGGCTCAAAGGCAGCGCGTCGCCGACAAAAAAAAAACACACCAGCGTTACATACGAGCCGTTTTATTAGAGGACTGCTAGGGGATCCAAGTGGGGACAAATGGCCCGACGTCGGCAAACGGGGGGACCTGCAAGGACAACAAAGAGAGTGAGCGGACGTTTGCCCGCTGGCCAGTTCCCTTCCCGCCGCCCCGCCGGCCGGGCTCAGACTCCAGTTCGCATCACCCGCTTCAGCAGTCTAACACGTGCTTTAATTAGGACGTCATCACGGCAGGCCGCCCGCCTCCCACCCCAGACTCGGACGCGGACCCAATACGGCAAGACCAAGACATCACCTACGCGCCTCGCAGCTGCGGAAAGGCCGATGGGTGGTCGCTGTGCTTATTTATCGAAGAGGATGGGGGGCGGGCTTTACGGCTTTTAACCAATAGCAAGTCAAATTTCGGACCACATGTCAGCACGGTAGCCTGGTGATTGGTCGTGCTCGCCTAGTCCTCCAGGGTGTAGAGTGTTCTCCTGTTCACCAGAGAGATAGAAGCCAAGGGAAAAGACGCGGAGACGGTTTGAGGATCGCTCAGCCACAGTAGTTAGTTTACACATCTGCAGTGCCAGCTTCTGAGTACTGTACGCAAAACAAAACTTTACAACAGAAGACAGTTAACGCCTAATTTGGCTGAGGTACTCTGTGCCAGTAGCTAGACTAGTTGCTGAGGATGTAAAGGTGAACAAAACTGCCCCTGCCTCAAAAGTAACCTGTTGTGGTAAAAAGTGTGCTTTAAAAGCAGACAGAACGGTAACATCCTGACTTCGTGATGAAATCTTATTAGATTTTGCGCACTTAACCTTTCTAAGCCCCAATGAAGGTCGCATGCCTGACAGTACCAAATAAGAACTGTGCCTGTGGTAATTTTCCTAAATAGGTCGCAGGCTGGACTCTGGGCCAGCCCTGTCCTGATGCACTATGAGGATCCAGGGTCCTGGATTCCCCTCCATATTGAAAGTAGGTTACTGCATGCAGCTGCCCGTCTGACCTGGACAGACATTAAAGGTCATCAGAGAGGGGGGAGGGCGGGGTTGAATGTACAGATAGTATCGTAAACAAAGCATTAAAAATTCCCTCCCCTTGAAAATGAAGTCATTGCCCTCGCCCCTACGTGGGACATGCCATGCAGGGGTGAAAGTCTCCCTGGTGGTGTGGAAGGTGACTCCTGACCCTGGCACTTTAGATCAACAATTCAATCCTGACAGAAAGGGGGAAGAGTGTAACAAATAAGGTATCAGTGGCTGAGAGACTTGAAATAGAGTTGAGAGGCTACTCTTGGAGGTCATTGTTAAGCAAGCTTCAATTAGACATTGCTACTATCATAACTTGCCAAACCCCAATCAAAACCATTCCAGCCAATCTTAAAGAACACTTAGGGCACTATATAAGATTCTACAAAGGTTCCATGCACTAGGGTAACTTTCCAGAAACCTACAACCTCCAGATGGGTTCCTGGACCAGATAAGTCCTGTCATGCAGAGGGGCCAGCCCTTCCAGAACTCAGCTAGTTCCATCCCCCTATCCCATGTTATCGACAGCTGCTTCCAACATGAAAAAGTTAGAATCGGCATGGCCTAAGTATCCCTAAAGAGTGAGAGAAAGAGCAAAGGTGATGGTGGAGTTATACAGAGAAGGTAGGGTTTAACAAATAAGTATGAGTGCTGCATCACTAAATTGATATTTCTTTTTGTCTTCAGTACCTTAGGGCAGCTAGAGGTGAAAACCTAAAATTTTGGAATTGTAACCCATACCAAACTCTGAAATCTGTTCTACAACTAGTTGTTGTAATGTACTTTGAAATTTATTGCTTCTTTAAAAAGTATATATGTTATTTTTCACAAAAAAAGAAAAAAGAGAGAAGGAAGAGTATAATAGAGAAAATAGGATCTAACAAATGAATATGACTGCTGAATCAATATATTGATATTTGCTTTGGTCTCCAGTGTCTTGGATCAGCTAGAAGAAAAAAATGAAGAATCGTGGAACTGTAACCCATACTAAACTTTAAAATCTGTTGTATAACTACTTGTTAAAATATACTTGGAAATTTATTGCATTTTTTGTATATGTTATTTTTCACCAAAAAAAAACACTAAAAAAAATTTCCCTCCCTTGATCACTGTTGATAGCAGAGTCTAGACCCCTGTGTCACAAGCCCCTGCTGAAACTCTGTTCTCACACCCTTGTCCTAAACCCCCATAAACCTTTGCACTCCCCACCCCTTTTACACAATGCTGAGCTTCATTTTCCATGGCTGCCACAGTGAAAAGTCTTCTCCTGTCCATAAGTCCAGATAAAATTCACATCTAACTCCATGCCTGACGTGTCCTTTGGTCTTCCAGCTGCCCCGGCCCAAGCTCTGCAAGAGCTGGATTGGAGCACTCACCAACACTTTAATTGAGGTAAATGCTATTATCTGCGATCTAAATGTAAAGAACTGAGTCTCAGAGTTGAGAATTGAGGGGGCAGTCCTGCTCCTGAGCTGGAGCTCATACCTTTAATCACTTTATAATCCTGTTATAAAGCTGTCAGGATTAAATTAATTAATATGTCAGTTGCCTGGCACATTCTAAATAGTAAACAAATATTTGTATGTTTGTTGTTTAATTGTGGTAATGCTTGTATAATACAAAATTTGCTATTTTCACCCTTTTGAAGTGTACAATTCAGTGGCATTAATTACATTTACAATATTGTGCCACTATGACTACCATCCATTAACAAAACATTTTCATCACTCAAAACAGAAACTCTGTGTCCATTAACTCCCTATTCTCTCTCCTTCTGAACCCATGTTTATATCTAATCTTTCTATGAGTTTGCCTATTCTAGATATTTCATATAAGTGGAATCATACAATATTTGTCCTTTTTTGTCTGGCTTATTTCACTTAAACAAAATGCTTTCAAGGTGCATCCATGTTGTAACATGTATCAGAACTTCATTTTTGTTTATGGCTGAATAGTATTCATTGCATATACCATATTTTGTTCATTCATTCTTCTGTCCAGGAATACTTGGGTTATTTCCACCTACTGGCTATTGTGGATATTGCGGCTATCAACATCGGTGTACAAGAATCTGTTTGACTCCCTGCTTTCAGTTTTTTTGCGCATTTACCTGCAAGTGGGATAGCTGGGTCAAACAGTAATTCTATTCTTAACTTTTTGAGGGGCCACCAAATGGTTTTTCACAACAGCTACATTATTTTACATTCCCACCAACTATAGGGCTCCTATTTCTCCACGTTCTCTACAACAATTGTTCTTTTATTTTAGTAACAGTCATTCCAGTGGGTGTGAAGTGGTATCTCATTGTGGTTTTGATTTGCATTACCCTGATGGCTAATGATGTTGAGCATCTTTTCATGGGCTTATCGGCCACTTTGTGATCTTCTTTGGAGGAACGTCTGTCCAAGCCCTTTGCCAAATTTTCAATTGTTTGTCTTTTTGTTGTTGAGTTGTAGTAGTTCTTTATATAGTCTGGTTAGTAAGTCCCTATCAGATATATGATTTCCAAATATTTCCTCTCGTTCTGTAGGCTAACTTTTCATTTCCTTGATAATGTCTTTTGAGGTACAATCATTTTTTATTTTGATGAAGTCCATTTTATCTATTTTTGTTGTTGTGGCTTGCACTTTTGTTGTCCTAAGAATCCATTGCCTAATGCAAGGTCCTGAAGATTTCCCCCTATATTTGGGGGGAAAATTTTATCACAGATTATTTAGCAATAATTCTTTAATAACTTTTCCATTTCCTACCACTGTTATTTTCCAGTTCAGAGTTTCTACTTCTTCAAAGTTGTTGTGTATTCTAGCTCTTATAATTTTAAAATTCTTCTACATAATAATTATACATTTTTCTAATATTATATATTTTATTTGCATATTCTAAAACTCTTATTTTGTATATTTTCAGTTCTCTCCTGTTTACCAGATTAAATTTGCCTTTGTTTCAAAATACTCTCTTTCAGTTCTGCCAATTTTATGTTTTTAAAATTTTTATTGTATTTGACTTTTGTCTTTATTTCCTTGAATACTTTTCCTTTTCCCCTCTTAGCTTATTTATTGTTTTTTGTAATAATTTATTGTTTTTTTGTAATAATGAAAGTATTTCAGACTATAAGTTAATCATTGAATAAGGCTCTGATTTTCATCATTTAATTAAATTTTAAAATTTCTCTTTGATCCAAAATAATAGTTACATGGGCAAGAGTTTTCGACTATCTAGATGATTATTTATTTGTATAGCTGTTTAAACTTTTGTTGTTAGTGTCTATATTTATTATTATTGAGTTATAATTTCTATATCAGGAAATATATTACCATTTTCTTTGTAGCTTAGAATATGATACATTTTGTCAATTTTTCCATAATTCTTGAAATGGAGATATTTTCACTATCATGTACAAATCTTGATATTGAATATTCATTAATTTAGCCTTTATTATTGGCTGTAATTATGTTCAAATTTCTAGTCTGTGTATTATGTACTTGATTGAGAGTATTTGTCCTATCATTGATCGACAGTGATGTGTTAAAATTTTGTCTCAATTATTTTCTTTTATTATTCATTTTTTCCCTGTTAATTTTTTTTTTTTTTTTTTTTTTGGCATGGGCAGGCTCTGGGAATCGAACCCCGGTCTCCAGCATGGAAGGCGGGAATTCTGCCACTGCACCACCATCACACCCCCTTTTTCTTTTTTTTTTTTAATATTTTTATTGACATTTTCACACACATACATTCTATACATGGTGTACAATCAGTGGCTCACAATATCATCACATAGTTGTGTATTCATCACCATGATCATTTTAGAACATTTGCATCACTACAGAAAAAGAAATAAAAAGAAAAAAGAAAAAACTCAGATAAACCATCCCCTTTATCCGCCCTCTCATTGACCACTAGTATTTCCATCAACCCAATTTATTTTACCTTTTGTCCTGCCTTTTATTTGTTGATTTTTTTATTCATTGTTTTTTACTCATCTGTTCATACCCTGGATAGAAGGAACATCGGACACACAGTTTTCATAATCACACAATTCCATTGTAAGAATTGTATCTTAATCTAATCACCTTCAAGAATCAAGGCTACTGGAACACATCTCGATGGTTTCAGGTACTTCCCTCCAGCCACTCCAATACACCATAAATTAAAAGGGATATCTATAGAATGCATAAGAATAACCCCCAGGATAACCTGTTCACTCTGTTTGAAACTTCTCAGTGACTGAAACTTTATTTTGTCTCATTTCTCTCTTCCCTCTTTTGGTCAAGAAGTCTTTCTCAATCCCTTGATACTGGGTCCTGGCTCATCCTGGGAGTTCTGTTGCGAAAGTAATTTACACTTATGGAAGTCATGTCCCACGTAGGTGGGTGGGGAGGGCAGTGAGTTCATCTGCCCGAGTTGGCTTAGAGAGAGAGGTCACATCTGAGCAACAAAAGAAGTTCTCTGGGGTGACTCTTAGGCATAATTTTAAGTAGGCTTTGCCTATTCTTTGCAGGAATAAATTTCACGGGAGCAAACTCCAAGATTGAGGGCTTGGCCTATTGATTTGGCTGTCTCCCCTGCTTGCGAGAATATTAGAAATTCTCCAGATGGGGAAGTTGAATATTTCCTCATTTCTTCCCAGTCCCTCAAGGGGATTTTGTAAATACTTCTTTATTCACTGCCCAAATTACTCTGGGATATATCCGGAGCATCACACTAACCTAGACCAAGCAACAAAATCTCATGCCCTATTCAAGATTCCATGTACTTACAGTGTTCAACTAAACTGACCATACAAGTTAAATTAAGAAATGTGCTACCCAAAATATAAATTTTACACCAAATAAACATCTCTCCCTTTGGTTTCCATGGAAGCTGAAGTTTTAAAATATGGGTGATATCATCCTTTACTCTGTATTCTGATTTACCTTAGTCCTGTCCAGATAAACTTCATTCATATCTGAACTTGAAGTCAGATTCCTTTTTCAACTTTTTAAACAGTTCCTGTATGGGGTACTGCTGACTTTCATAGCTTTAGAGCTCTAATTCTGAGTCTCAGGTGTCACATAAATACCCCAAGTTTCTGGGAATGAGCAGGTTATATACAAACAGCTCAGTATCTCAGAATTTAGAAATAACAGTTAAAACTCCCTGAATATATGTGACTGCTATAAGAGCCTACAATCTAGGACCCTTTAAAATAGGCCCCAACCTGATAATCTATGTTCTCGACTTCAGTTCACTGAGTTTTTATATTATAGTTAAAGTCCATATGATTGAGGCATGATAATATTTGTCTTTTTGTTCCTGACATTTCATTAAACACACAGTCCTCAAGGTTCGTTCACCTAGTTGCATGCCTCACAACTTCATTCATTCTTGCGGTCACTCAGTAGTCCATTGTATGTAAACACCATAGTTCCCCCTTCCATTCCTCAGTCATTGTACCCTTAGGCCACCTCCATTCATTGGGGATCCTGAACGCTGCTGCCATAGACACCAGTGTGCAAATGTCCATTCGTGTCCCCACACTCAGTTCCTCCAGGTATACACTGAGCACGGGGTTGCAGGATCAAATGGCGACCCCACCCCTAGCCTCCTGTGGAACCACCACACTGCCCTCCTTTATTATGTCTAATGAAAACTTTTTTGAAGCTGTGCTATTCAGCTTGTAAAAGTATATGGCTGGGGCAGGCCATGGTGGCTCAGCAGGCAGGAATGCTTGCCTGTGATGCCGGAGGACCCAGGTTTGATTCCTGGTGCCTGCCCACGTAAAAAAAAAAAAAAGTATATGGCTGATAATATTTTCATCATGAAGATTTATATATATATTAATATTAAAAATATAAAATGACTCTCTAACTTATTAGGTTTTTGTCTTGAGTTCTAATCTTATCTCAGTATTGGGACTCATGCTTTTTTTGTTTGTGTTTGCCTCTATAACTTGGCCCATCCCTATACTTTTAACCTTTCTGTGTTGTTTTCAGCATGTCCTTTGTATGTAGCACATGGCTGGATTATAGTTTTTAGCCCAATGTAAAAATATTTGCCTTTTAATAATCCAATTAAAACAGTTATTATTGCATGCCTCCCTATACAAAACAGTACATATATTTGTAGTTTAGAGATTAAGTTGAACTCATATATCCCCCACCTAGTTTAAGAAAAATAGCATTCTCCTTTCCCTCACTCACTGAGAAAACCACTGTCCTGAATTTTGTCATGTTCTTTCTCTTCTTCAAAGTTTTGCATCGTATATTTGTATATTATTTATTTATTTTGCTTGATTTTGAGCTTTATAGCAATAGATGTACTGCATCTCTTCTGTGACTTGCTTTTTTGTTGCTTAATATTGTTGGTGACATTAACTCATGTATGTAGAAGTAATACATCAGTTTCCTGTGTGACATTCAGTATACACTTACACTGCAATTTTCACATCTTTTCTCTTTATGTTAGATTGTTGTAGTAGCTTCCAGTCCTTACTGTTACAAACAATGCTGGTCCGAATATTTCTGTGTGTATGCAAGGGATCCTTTAGGGGGGGATACTACATACCCAATTGCTGGGTGCAGGATAGGCACATTTTCATTTTCTAGGTAATAGCAAGTTATTTTCCAAAGTGTATACTCTAATTTGCACCCCCATATTAGCCTAAACCCTTCCCAATTCTTGATATTGTCTGACTTATAAAATATTTGCTGAAATGGTATTTCATGTTTAAATTTTAAAAGGGTTTAATTTTTTTTTTATAATTAGCAATCAATCAGTTGGCCATTATGTTTTCTCTTCTGTATTTGCTTTTTATTAACCATCAACTTTGTATATGATAAAATGCACCCATTTTAAGCATCCATTTCCCTGGGTTCTTACAAATACATACACTTGTATAACCTCCGCCACAATCAAGATATAGCATATTTCCCCCCACCCTTCCCCCTCACCGATCACCAGCATTTCATTCTAAATTTAACATTTGTTCCCCCTATTATTCATCCTTGTTCCATATATTTCACTTGTCTGTTGATAAGGTAGATAAAAGGAGCATCAGACACAAAGTTTTCACAATCACACAATAACATTGTGAAAGCTATATCATTATACAATCATCTTCAAGAAACATGGCTACTGGAACACAGTTCTACATTTTCAGGCAGTTCCCTCCAGCCTCTCCGTTACATCTTGGATAACAAGGTGATATCTATTTAATGCATAAGAATAACCTCCAGAATAACCTCTCGACTCTGTTTGGTATCTCTCAGCCATTGACAGTTTATTTTGTCTCATTTCACTCTTCCCCCTTTTGGTCAAGAAGGTTTTCTCAATCCCTTGATGCTGAGTCTCAGCTCATTCTAGGGGTTTTCTCAATCCCTTGATGCCAAGTCTCAGCTCATTCCAGGTTTTCTGTCCCATGTTGCCAGGAAGGTCCACACCCCTGGGAGTCATGTCCCACGAAGACGGGGGAGGGTGGTGAGTTTGCTTGTTGTATTGGTTGGAGAGAGAGGCCACATTTGAGCCACAAAAGAGGTTCTCTTGGGGGTGACTCTGAGGCCTAATTTTAAGTAGGCTTGACCTATCCTTTGTGGGGTTAAGTTTCATATGAACAAACCCCAAGATTGGGGGCTCAGCCTATAGCTTTCATTGTCTGCACTGCTTGTGAGAATATCAAGAATTCAACTTGGGGAAGTTGAATTTTCCCCCTTTCACACCATTCCCCAAAAGGAACTTTGCAAATGCTTTTTTATTCACTGTTCAAATCACTCTGGGATTTATCAGGGCATCACTCTGGACAAACCAACAAAATCTCATGTCCTACTCAAGGTTCCATGTACTTATGGTGTTCAATTAAGAAGATATAGCATATTTTTGCCATCCCCCAAAAACTTCTCTCATGACCCTTTGCAGAGAACCCTCCTCCCCTCCGCTAGGCAACCACTCATCTGACTTCTAGCATTGCAGATTGGTTCTGCCTGTTGTAGATAGTCTTGTGTTCTAGTTTGCTAGCTGCTGGAATGCAATATACCAGAAATGGAATGGCTTTTAAAAGGGGGAATTTAATGAGTTGCTGGTTTACAGTTCTAAGGCCAAGAAAATGTCCCAATTAAAACAAGTCTAAAGAAATGTCCAATCTAAGGCCAAGAAAATGTCCCAATTAAAACAAGTCTAAAGAAATGTCCAATCAAAGGCATCCAGGAAAAGATACCTTGGTTCAAGAAGGCCGATGAAGTTCAGGGTTTCTCTCTCAAGTGAGAAG
>PVIY010032704.1:0-28761 GCA_004026745.1 Myrmecophaga tridactyla
GGGTTTGTCCTAGCTGCCCCCTGCAGGCCCTGGGGTGGGGGGCAGGGCTGAGAAGGGGCTGGATGCCTGCCAAGGTGAGGGTCATGCCTTAAGAGTCCCCACCTCTTGAGAGTCCCTCGGGAGGTCAGGGGGCATGGGGCATCACCCCACTCGGGCAGGGGCAGAGGCCTCAGGATTCAGTGACTTTCCCAGCTCAGTCCCCCCGCCCTGCCCCCTTCTCCTAGCTTCTAGGGTAATTGAAATGTAGGGTCATTTACAGTCCAAAAAAGTCCTGTGCAAAAACTTCCCATAGGGTCTTTATCACTGAGGAAATGAGCCCATCTCATTTCTTACAATCCTAGTGACCACACAGCAGAAGAGAATTTCTTTTCCTATGTTTGTGTTTAAATGATTGAAGGTTACTTTGGTTCTGGAAATGCTGAGGTCTTAGGGAAAAGTTTTTAATGCCCGGATTCCTTCTCTTGTGCCTTCTTTGTCTACCTCCCCATCTCCAGCGCTCCCTCCTACCCTCCCCACAGGTGTGGTGAGAGGCATCTTACTCTGGGGTCTGGCACCTGGCGAGAGGAGCCCATGGTGTGTGTCTGGGATTAACCTGGGCAAGCTGAGTGTAGGCAGAAGAGGCCGTGGGCTTTCCTCGGGTGCTGACCTTCCTCTCCTCCCCTCCCCTGAATGACTCCTCCCCCTCGCCCCCTGTCCCCTGCTCTCCATCCTTCCACTTCTGTTTCCCGGACCTCTCTTCCTTCCTTGTCTCCCAGGCTGCTTATCACCTAGACGGGGTCTCAGGAGGTGAGGCCTGAAGCTCGGTGAATCAAGTATAGAAGCTAGAGCTTCCGGGAGGGGCAGGGGGAGGAGGTGCCCTCAGTGGGGGTGGGCAAGGGCAGGGCAGACAGGGCTCAGGAGAGCTGTCCACTGCCCCTCTACTCTCCCCCACTCCTCTGGGGGCCTTAGCTGCCTCAGCTGTAGCTCTGAGCTCCTTAATCTGGTGATCAGCGTGGTGCTGGGGGGTGGCTGGCTTTAGGACGTGACAGGGGACCTTGAGAGTCGCACTCCGCTAACGGAGCGGCACGCAAAGCTGGGGAATCGCATTCCCCACGTGGCTCCTGGATTGCTGGGCCTGGCACAGGGGTGGCGGGTGTAGAGTGCTGGGGCGTCACCTAGCTCTTTGTTCCAGCCCTTTCTGCTTGGCTGAGGTTTTATTGTTTGGGAACCCCCACCACCCCCACCCCTTCAACAACCCCCCATCCTCCAGCTGCCAGTCCCAGTTAGAAGAATCTGTCCCATAAGTTGCAGGTACTCATTCCCTTGGTCAACTGGGGAAATGCACTCCAGGTTGGTTGGGGGTGGGGACTGGTTCTTGAACTAAGCAAGTAGGCTGGACAGGGTCTTGAGAGGACCTGGGGAGTGAGAAGAGTGAAGCAGGGATCCTGAGAGCAAGCCCAGGTGGTCTCAAAGCTTCTGGTGCCTTTGGGGGTGGCCTTGGCTAGAGAGGAGGGGCAGGGCAGGAGAGAAGCCCAGAGCAGCTTCTGCTTTGGCACCACTCTGCATGTCTTGGAGCCTCTAAGCCCTCATCCGTAAAATGGGAATAACAATCCCGCCTACAGAGTACTGTGAGGAGTGCCGGGCATGTAGGAAGCACTAAATAAGGGTTGATTTTCCTTCCATCTTCTCCTTAGGTAGGGGGCAGGTGTGAAGGAGGTGAACTTCCTTCACTGTCATTTGAGGAGCTGGGACCGGGGGGATCCTCTGGATGGTTAACCACGGCTAAGCCTGGACGCTGCCCAGTCACAGTGGCAGTTGCCCAAACCATCAGCCCAGGAAGGAGGGCACAGCTGGGTGGAAATAAGGTCATTTGTCATGTCTTTCTGCTCCATGTCTGCTAATCTTTAAGCATATAGACTGCCCTTGAGGGCAGTTCCTGGTGAGGCCATGGGATTTGGGGATCTCCTTCGTACTCTGAGTGGGTCAGGTCTGCCTAGCAGAGGGCCTGGCAGCAGAGGGCAGGGTACTGAGGGCCTTCCCGGCCTGGGCTGCAGCTCAGCCACTAGGCTCTGTGGGGGTGAGCTTCTCCTGGGGACGCCCATCCTCTTCATTGCCCTGGAGCTGCCCTTCCTTCCTTTCTCCTCTTCATTGGATTAGGGGCCCACGCCCTCTCTGATGCATCTCCTCGTGCCTCTGTTTCTCCATCAGCCAGAGGAAGGTGTCATTCCTGCCGTGTGGCTGTGGAGTATGGGCAGGCACTGGTCAACAAGGAAGGCTGCTGGCCTCAAGGCAGCATTTGCCCGTAGCCCTACGCTCCTCGAGGCCACTGCTTGACATCCCTTGAAACTCAGTGCCTGTCCCAACAGTGGCTTCTTCTCCAGAGCCAAGCTGGCCTTGCCTTTCTCTGTGCCTTGCTGGGTAAAATCCTTGCCTCTGAGGGCCCAAGGCAGCCTGGTAAAGTGAAAAGGGCATAGGAGGGAACCACCCCTCCTAGCTGGACTCTGGAGACTTGGCCTCCAGCCCTGCCTTGTTGAGTGGTCCTAGACAGCCACCCCGTTCCCTGGACCTGGAAGGGAGCATTGTGAAGTCTGAGTCCCTTTTAGCGCTGACATTTTATAACCTGATAGTTCTTTCTGCTTTTTCTCCTCTGTTACCTGCCAGTGAAACTACCTCCTCCTCCTCCTGGCTCAACCCAACCAGCTTTGCCCCTTCATGCTGCCCTGGGACGCACGGAGGCGCCTTCATCCCGAGGTGGCCTGGCTACAAAAATGAAAACACAGCTTGCTACTGGCAAGTGACATAAACTGGGAAGTGATCTGCTCTGGAGCAAGACTTGACCAGACACAATACATCTGAGCTCCGTCTGCCCCCCAGCCCTAGCTCTGGCTGCCTTCTCTTCCATTATCGTTTGTTCTCAGTGGCCTTCAGGGTGAGTTTGCCACGTTCTCCTTGGGGATTGCCCTGTCCTAGTTCCCTGTGCCCAGGGCCTTAGACTCAAAAGCAACAGGCCCAGAAAAGCAATCTCATGGGGGAAATGCTACTTCTTGGTGTCTGGCCCCTCTCCCTGACAGCCCCAGCCAGGTGGCTCTGCCACCCATACAGCTGACACAAGTGCAGGCTGTGGACAGGTCCTCGTATGACCACTGTGTCCTTAAACCAGTCCCTTAACCTCTCTTAGCCTCAGTTTCATCATTTCTGAAATGAGGACAACCATACCTTTCTCATAAAGTTGTAGTAAGGCACAGAAATAATACAGGAAATAATAATACATATACATTCAAAGCATTGATCACACTTGCTCACCTCCTGGTACTACTCAGAGGCTCCAAAGGCCACAGACATAAACCATTGCCTTTCCTCACCTCTTGGTTTGGGGTTCAAGGCTGCCCTGCCTGGAAGGTTTTGAGACAGCCTCAGGTGAGCTCCTCCCCTTAGCACACCCGCTTCTGTCTCTAGAGAGCAGAAATACCTACTTTCAGCCCTAATAATACCTGAATGAGATTTATAGGACACCTTCCTCCCCAGAGTGCAGAGCTCCTCCTCATGCATTATTTCTCTTATCTTTAGATTGCCCTGTGCAATGGGACAGCCTCTCTTCAGCTTTTCTGAAAATGGAGACAGAGAGGAATCGTGGATCTTTCCAAGGTCATGGTTTAGAATACAGAGCCAAGCTGCCCTAGGACAAATGCAGTCAGAAGAGGAAAAGCTGCTCCAGAAGGGAAGACGCAGCAGTCATCGTCCTGAGGCCGCAGAAGCCAGGGACCAGCCAGGGACCAGGATGGAGGAGACCTGGGCTAAAGAGGGGCCGTGCAGGCTCTCCTCCCATCCCTGCACCTAGGGACTCTGCAGGGGCCCTGGGGAAACCGGCCCCCACCCATCCCACAGGGGGCTTTGCCTTTAGCCTGTTGGCAAAGTGGCTCCTCCTCCACGGCTTCTGCCCTCTTTGCATCTTGGGCCTAGTCTGGGTCCAAGGTGCCATGGGAGGCTCTGGTCAGGTCCCTGGCAAGTGGAAGCTCTTCACCATCTACATTTCTACCCCAGAGGACCGGGGGCAGGATGCTGGGAGGTTGCCAAACCAAGGCGCTCTGGATTTCCAGGAGTTAACACCTCCCTCTCCCAGCTGTCCTCCCCTTGGAGCTCCTCTTCCTCCCTCCTCCTGCTCACAGCAGGAAGGGCCTGGACCCAGGAGCCATGCCGCTGTGCTGTTGCTAGGGGAGCCAGGAGGCAGGTCTGAGCTATGCAGGGAAAAGGCCCAGCCTGTCAAAGTGTCTGAGATGAACCGTCACCGTCCCTGTGCAGCTGGGCTCAGACGTGTCTCAGCTCTTGTTCTGTGCCTGAGAATGGCGAAGCCCAGTGAGGTTCAAGGGCAAACTCCCTATTCATTAGTCAGGGGTTCTTGATGTCCCATCTCCCCCAGGGATGAGTCCCTCCTCCTCCTTTCTCTCCCTCCTGTGACGCATTTCGGGTGCCTTTGGTGAGGGCTACACAGCCTGCACCTCCTGCCCAAACCTCTCTCAGAGGCCCCTGAACAAGCTCCCCCCCCAGGGAGACCAGACAGGGCAGAGACCATCGCCCAGGAAACCATTCAGGTGGGGCCCTGGCCTTGCTGGCCTGCCGCCTCCTTCCAGTGCTTGTGTCAGCCCCCACTCCTCTCTGACCCAGGGCACCTCTGGGCCACTGGCCCGCACAGGCTTGGACAGGAAGAAACCACTGGGCACTGCCCTTGGCAGCAGGCCAGCACAGTGCCATTCTCAGCAGGCTCCGCAGATGCCTTGCCATCTCTGTGCCTCTCTGCTCCATCATGTGTCTAAGACACTCAAACACTGTTCGTTGGGGAGTATTTTGTGCAACATTATCTGAAATGTGGCAATGTCAAAATGTAAAAGGCAAGTAAACCATGTCACAAACAATTTACACTGCTAGGAATTTACTGTATGGTTATATTTGTAAAGATTTCCTGAAAAGTATTCAAGGGTTCATTAGAGCATTTCTTTTTGAGAGTAAAGAAATTGAGGCAAACCTGTGGGCCATTCCTACTGTGGAATACTATGCAGCTGAAAAAACAATGTAGATCTCTGTATACTGGCTGGTATGGAAGGTTGGCTGGTATATACTGGTGTGTGAATAGGATAAGGTGAGAACAGGCAATAGGGTATGATCTTGTTTGGGTATATTTAAAAGCCGTAAGTATGCGTGTCTCTGGAGAGTTTCTGGAAGGAGGTACTAGAATGATACCTCTAGGGAGTGGCGACGGAGGCACTCTTCTGTACTGTTATGCTTTCTTTCCATGCTTGTGAAATACTTTTATTTAAAAATTTGAAGAGGCTGTTTAATGTAACAGGCTTAACTTTTCTTAGCCAACTTGGGGACACAGCTCCAAGAGAATGGTAATGATATTGCAGGGAAAAGCATTCCAGAAACCCTAGGACCTCTGCCTTTGGCCATTTTGGGGCCTAATAATCCCACATCATCATCATGGCTACTACTGTTAATTAAAAGCCTATTAAGGACCAGGCTTCGTATCTCTGGCTCTTGCTTGCGTGGGTATCGTTATTTTAGTTTCGCCGGTGTGGAAGAGAGAGATTGGTTGCCAGAGCCCTTATGCAGGACCTTCGGAGTGAAGGGTTGAGTGGGCTTGGCTCACTGTTTCCCTCAGGGTGGGTGTTGCCCCTCTGTCTTTGGGAGCTGCCTGTTTGGGGAATGGGGAGGGGCCCTTGGAAGTGGGAGCCAGACCCAGGGATGGTGTGGGGCAGTGGGCCAGGGTGGGGAGGGGGTGCCCCCCCTCTGCCTCAGCCCTATAGAGCTGTTTTGTCCTGGGGGCTGGCCAGCTTAGGCTGGTGGGGGAATGGACTGGGCTGTGAAAGGCTCTATTTGCATAAGCAGCCTGTGTCTGGAGAGAGAGACATCATGAAAGCCACACCTAGAACACAGAGTACCAATGCCAGCCCCTGCCTGTTTCATCCCCAAGAGAGTAAATGTCCCAGAAGTACCTTTGAGGGGCCCCAAGGCATCCTGGAGAGGGGAGGTGTGTGTTTGGGCTACACCCACTGCAGGCTCAGAGGTGGGGACAGGCAGGTAGCCAGGGAAAGGTCTCGGAAAGCTGGGTGGTTGCTACAGTCATCCCAACCCGGCTGTGGGACTGACAGAGAGAGGATGAGAAACACATGAAGTGTGAGCATATGCAGAAAGCTGACCGGAGCTAGGCTCCGTGCTTTGGCAAATGACTCATAACTTCATGGGATATCCATTTTATAGATGTGTACACTGAGGCCCAGAGAAGTTAAGTTACATATCTCAAGTCACACAGCTAGTAAGTGCCAGAACTGAGATTCAAAATCAAGTCTCTTTGACTCTAAAGTCCTGTGTTAACCCCAACACCAACCTGTTTTGGTTTGGCCACTTGAAGTCTCCAAATCTGTAACCCCCTCCTCACCAGCCCTCACGTATGACATTAACCCCTTCCCTGCAAGGTCACCTCAAGTAGTGCCTTTCCTGAGGCCTGTCATCTGTCTCCTGCTGTGTGGCCAGCCCCAGACTGGGCCCCAGCCACTGGATTATAGAGGATACATATTGGGGCCTTTGTCTTCAGGGTGGCCCAGGGGCAGACACCTTTCTCAGGTGGGCTTCCTGAAGGGGGTGGCCTGGAGGAAAAGATGCAGCCTGACTGCTCAAGACAAGCCTGAGTGAGCACTGAGAAGGGGCTGAGTCCCCACAGTGCAATCCGCCGCCCCTCCCCTGGGGCCTGTTTATCACCTGCTCTCCCACAGACTCCACTTCTTTGGGGTCCCAAACCCAAGAAGGACTGGTAGGAAGATGAGAGTGCCTGGCTCAGTGCTTTCCAGAGGCTGGCCTGAGGGAGGGCCCTGGACAGGCTACGGACTGGAGAAGCAGAAATGGGAGACTACATCTAAGCAGCTTGAATCAGTGGGATTCTCCCAAGGCCAGGGGATCTCCCTGGATGGTCCTGGAACAGGACCAGGACATGTTCTGGGAGAGGGGCCTCTTCCTGTCCTGCGGGCCCCCTGACTCTCTCTCCAGCCTACAACTTCAATAAAAGGTTTGCAAAGCCTTCCATGTCTCTGATCAGTTTTTCTGGGGGAAAAATGAGAAAAGCAAGGACAGCCATTAGCAGAGGGAGAGTTCATGGTGTCCTGCGGGTGTGGGGGGACCCTGGCATGGACGGGAAAGATGGAGGCAGAAGCCTCGGAAGGCCCTGGGGGCCGGCAGCTCTGGGTGAGAGAATGAAGCCGGCACAAGACCTTCCTCTGGTGCTCTGCCCTTCGGGAGGGGGTAGTGGAAGTTCTGCATTAGGAGGCAGCCCCTAAGCTCCCTGTGAGCCTCCACCAGCACCTCCTCATCCAATTCTCACAACGACCCTATAAAACAACCCCCTTTTACACAGCAGGAAATGGAGGTTCCAAGAGGTTAGGAAATATACAAAGCCTCACAACAGGAAGCAGTGGCATTGAGCTCCAGTTGCCCCAGGGGGTTTTATCCTGGAAAGCCAACGAGATTGAGGGGGTCGGAACTCCTGAAAGCCCCTAGCACGTTTTTTCATGCATCTGCGATATCACACTCATGCTTTCATCACAGCAGCCACCAGTTCTCATAAGGCCCTCAACCCCAGTTAACAATCGGCACATTTTTTTTTTTTTTTTGTTCCAGGCACTGTTTTAAGTGCTTTTTCTGCCCCAAGTCACTTCAGCCTCAGACATCCCTGTGCACAGCCAGGCACGATCTTTATTCCTATTTAACACAGGGAGGGTGCGGCCGAATAAGCTGCCCAAGGTGAGGCGCGGCCAGTCCCAGGCACCGAACCACCGACCGCACTGCCTCCCTACAGGGCGCGCGTCCGCACAGGCCTGGCCCTCCCGGCACGCGCCCCACGCCGGCAGCCCAGCGCCCTGGCCCCCGGCGGCACGGCGGGGTCCGCCCCACGGGCAGGCAGGCGGCGCTGGCCCCGGGCTGGCTCCCCCCGCGGTCCGCGCGCCGCCGGGCGCAGGCTCGGGCCCCAGGGCCCGGGGAGGAGCCGGGACCCCAGGCAGGAGGGAAAGGACTGGGGGGTGCGCGGCACAAAGAGCTTTTTATTCAAATTTGTTTAGAGTTTCACGGATTTGCATGAAAAATGTGTGAGAAAAGCCAGCTCCGGTGACCTCATCCGCACCTGCCATTAACGTTCAATTAGCGGCTGAATAGCGGCGGCCGACGCGACGTGCAGAGAATCCGGCCGGCCCCGCGCAGCGACGGCGGCGGCCCGGGCCGGGTGGGTGGGAGGGGTGGGCTTCAGGACCCCTGCCTGGCCCTCGGGGCCGGAGAGCCAGCGGCGCGTCAGTCCCTCAGCCCTCCGAGGGGAGGCGGGGCTCCAGGACCCGAGGCCGGGGCCGTTGAGGCGCCCGGGGCACCCAGGGATCGCAGCGCCCTGGGGTCGCGGTGGAGGATGGGCTCGCCCCTTCCCGGGCGGGAGGTAGGCCGACGAGTGCCGTCCCAGCTCCGACGGGCTCCCTCGCCACCTTCCGGACAAAGTGTCAAGTACAAGTTCAAGTTCAGGGCCGGGCCCGGGGGGCGCCGCGCCTTCCCCAGTCGCCTTTGTTCTCCGGGATAATCGCTCCCACGTCCCCTCCCGGGCGGGGCCGGGCAGATGCCCCCGCCCCGCCCCACCGCACCCCGCAGGAGCCGCTTCCTCCCGCCGGCGCGGCGCCTGTCCCCTGGTCCCGGCGCCCCCGCTCGGGGCCACCGATGGGTCTGGGGGCTCGGGGCGGGGGAGGCGCGCTCCGAGCCCGTGGGAGCCTCCCCAGCCCCGCAGTCCCAGCCGCAGACCGTGCTTCGTCGGACGTCCGCCGCGCCGAGGTAAGAGCGTTTGGCGGGGTTCACCCCGCACGCCCGGGGCCCCCTCCCGCCCCCGATTATGCGACCCGCAGGAGCGGGGCGGAGCGGGATGGGCCGCGACGGGGCTGGGAGACTAGGCCGCCCCGGCGGGCCTCCGGGGGGCGCGCTGCAGCTCCAGGGCTCTAGGGAGGGGGAGAACCAGCAGAGGGTGGGGGCGCGCACAGAGAGCAAGGGCGCTCGGAGACCCGCCCGGGGAGGCCTCCGGCCTTTCCCAGGGACGCCCGGCTCACCCCTTTTTCGTCGGTCTGCCTCTTGGTCTCCACCGCTGTGCTCGGTCAAGCTCTTCCTCGCCTGCTCTCAGACTCGAGCCACAGGGACCTCAGGTTAGAATTTGGCCTCCCAGGCCCTGAGGCTCCTCCTGGAGAGCGGGAACCGGGTGTGTGTGGCTCAGCTCTTAGGGAAATCAGCTGTGGCCACTTCCCCTCCAACTCTTAAATTAAGGTCCTGGACCAAATGGTGATGCCTGGTGTCCAGTGGGGAGAGGGCGATTTAGTTGCAGTGCAGGGGCCAGAACGGTTCCTGTTTCTCCACTGCTGTTGCTGTGCCTAGTTCCCGGTTGTGTGTAGGAACAGGTAGGTGCTAGCTTGTCCCTCACTTAGCCAGGACACCACCAAGCTGAAAAGCACAGAAGGAACTTCTTTTGAGTGGCCCAAACCATGTCCCAGTTCCTGCCCTTCATTCTCAGCTGCTCGCTTTGAGGTAGTTTCTGCACTCTAGTGTTACACACAATTCCAATAGCCCTGATATTTGTTTTCTAAATTCCACAGCAAATCAGAAATAGCAAATTAGAAAGGGGGAGGAGGACTTTTCCCTGCAGACCACGGCTCTTCTTGTTTGTTTCTCTCCCCTTTTCTTCTCTGTGTTGTCTCCAAGTTTCTCACAACTGGGCTTTACTCATGCTGAAGTTCCTGCCTCCAAGACTACACCTTTCCCTCTCCACTTGGCCGAATTTTACCCAGTGCCTCCTCCAAGAAGCCTGTTTAGATTCCTCACCCATCTCCCTCTCTTAACACTTTCAACAAAGAGTCTGCCCTGCTCTCAACACCCATTCCATTTTCCTCCTTGGGTCAGCACTGTCTGACCACCGGGCTGTAATTTCCCCAAGTCCAGGTACAATGTCTTAACAAAGGCATCTTTATATCTGCTGCACTGCTAAGTGTGCAGCTGACATTCAATAAATGAAATGGTTTCTGGATAAATCAGACACACAAACGTAAGCACTGAAGATAGAGGTTTTTGGGGGGGAGGGGGTAGTTTTTGTTTTTGAACATTGGCTCAAACAGCCCTCAGGGCCTCCCCTCTGTTTTATCACATACAAGGTCTCTTCACCAGCAAGAGCCCGCAGGAAAAGGCAGGTTTCATGGGCTCTCTTAAAAAGAAAGAATAATTCTATGCAAATTGCTTTAACTTTAATAAATGAAGAAATGCTAGAAGGGAGCCCCTTGGCCTCGGTACAACTCTGCTCTCCAACAAACTGGGTCACCTGAGAGCCTGTGGTTTCACCCACCGAATCAACCCTTGGGCCGTCCTGCCTTCTGAGTGGCCACCAGAAACTTGCCCCAAAATGGAGACTGAACTATCCAGTGTGAATCTTTAGGCTCCCGATGAATCATCAGTGCCACGCTGATGTCAGAGGAGCCTGAGAAGATGTTTACATCTTTTTAAAAAGGGAAACTGCAAAAATATTTTTCTGCAAACCATGTGGCAAAAGGCTGCTTTAGAACCTTCCTATTCCTCATGGGAACTTCTGACCTGAACTTTAATCTGAATCTCCTTGGGTTGTTGTGACATTTTGGACAAGTCACACTACTTTTCATCCCCATATCCACAGATCCCTAACTTACGGATGTGTGGAGTAAGGGAATCTAAGCCAGCACGTTTGCAAAGGAACAGTGCAAATAGTATTCTGCAGTAGACTGAGAAAATATTTGTAATTATGTACATATTTATTTAGTCCTCCCAACAATGCTGGGAAGTGGTTCTCATTATTAGCCCCCTTGTAAAGATGAGAAAAACTGAGGTGTGAAAGGGCTAAGTGTCACTTGCCTTCAGTCTTACAGCTAGGAAGGGATCAACAAGGGTTTTGAAAATAGCCTGGTTTAAACTCTGTGTGCTTGACTACAGTACCCACATTCTAGCTTTGTTCTTAAGCTAGTCACTGAAAATGCCCCCATTTCACCTGCACCACCCTCCCAAACACATGTCACATAAATTCCCTTGCTTGCTTTATGACCTAAAGGGAGTTAGGGGACAGGGAGCCAACAGTCCAGACTTTGTGTTCAAACCCTGATTCTTTCCCTTACAAACCACAGGACATTTGCCACTTACGTTATGCGTCTATAAAATGGGCTTGTAAATGGATCTCAGGGGCTTGTGGTGACGAAGAAATAAAATGCCGTGCACAGTGCTGAGACATTGTAAATGTATCCATGCAGGACAGCCATTATTATTTTAACAGCAATCACCTTTAATGACAATGTGACTGTCACTTTGCAATTTAAAGACTGACGGCTCCTCCCAGTCCTCAGGGGATAAAAAAAAAAAAACAAAACCCGACACTAATAGGTTCCCAAGTGCTTGAACCAAGCAGCCAAAGGAGTGTTAGGAATGTGGGATGAGAGCAGCTCCACTCTGCAGGCAGGTAACCCAAAGCCTCAGGAAGTCACAGGGATCCCCAGTGTCTCTGTGTCTCTGAAGGCGAGGAGATGAAATCTTGTGCTTCCTGGCCCCTAACCCCTGAGAAGGGTTTGTGTGTTTATGGGGGTGGGTGTTGGAAGAAGGACCTTGTGGATAATAGAGGGAATCAGAGGCTGAGAAAGAATACTGTTATAGACAGAAAGCTCAGGCATGTTCATTTTTTTTTCTTAGCCCATAAAGTTTGATGACCATCCCCTCTCAATGAAGAAAATAAATTAAGATCAGACCTTGCAATGGAAGCAGATATGGTCAATGAGACACTTCTTCCTCTTTCCATTCAACTAATATTTATTTATTGAGTGCATGCTCTTTGGGGGGAACTCAGGCACTGGGGATACAGCAGAAAACAAAACGGGCAAACCCTGCCCTGGGGCAGCTGACATTCGTGTGTGTGTACAACGCACGCGTGCGTGTACAGAGAAAATGCCTATACTCCTGGGCAGTATGGCCTGCCCGCTCTGGGGACAAGATCCCTTTATAGTGGAGATGGGTCAACTGGGCCCCCCTTTCCTCTAACCCCTGAAGGCCAAGGACACATGTTTTCACACAGCGTCAGGCTCATCTGTGAACAGAATTAAGGAGAGAGAAGGAGAGAGACTAACCCAACTTCTTTCCATATCAGAAAACAAGTGAAGGACTGAGGCCAAGAGATTCCTTGGGCCAAAGGCCCTTTGAGCAGGCATCCAGCCCCCTTCCACCCCATTCTTGATGGAGTGCTGGAACCCCAGGAAGGCTGCCCTGACAGTGGTGTGCAGGCAAAATTGGGGCCCTTCAGCTAACTGTGGCCACTTCATGCTGCTGAATACTCTGTATTCACTCAATCCTCACCACAACCCTATGAGGTAGGTACTGCTACTAATCCTTATAGAGGAGATGAAATGGAGGCACAAAGAGACGGGTTAAATAACCCAAGGTCATAGAACCCAAGGTCACAGAACTGCTAAGTGGCAGAACTGGGTCAGATCTGAACCAGGCAGCAAGCTCCAGGGTCTGTGTATCTAATTCGACTTCCAAACTGCTTATTGAGGGATCACTTTTCAGAAAGAAATGTCTACTTACCTGGAGGAGCCCCAGATTAGAGACTTTAGGAGGCTTCTTTTACAACCCCCTTGGTTTGCAGATGAAGAAGCTAAAAATGGTGAGGGAGTTGCCTGAGGTCACTGTTGAAGTGGACACCAGAACCTCAGGATATGGCAGCATTCAGTCCACTTACTGCCGCAGTGGGGTGACACGTCAACGTCTTGGGGTTAAGAGCTGCTTCCTTTATAAGAGACTCCTCAGCTCTCAGCCGCTCACCTCCCAGCACTGGGCTGGCAGCAGAGTGAAGAAACTGCATTCTCCCCAAAAGAAGTCCCAGATTGTCTCTAAGGGTCTCAGTGGCCTCCAGGCTCCACAGGGCCAATTAGAGTTGCCCGTGTGCCATGGATTTGGGCCTGCCCTTCTGGAAGCCTGCCTACACCGTGGGCATCTCCTTTGTGAAAATGTGGTTTCTTGACAATGTTTTTGGAATGTTCTCTGTTAGCTTCCATGAGCCAGAGGCCATGGGAGTCATTTTTGTGACACCCCCACTGTCCTTGCATCTGCCTTGCACAGAAGGGCGAGGTCAGTGAGAGTGGCAGTCAGTTGAAAGTCTTCACCTCTGGGAAGTCAGCTCCTGCAGAAACAGAAGATGATGGGGGCCTCTGAGAATCAGGAGAAACATAGATGATTTCCTCTACATTTGCCTCGAAGACCCCTGAATGATAACCACACTCTCCTGGGCATTTGGGGACTTGGGAATGCCAATGACTACCCTAGACTTGGAATTAGAATGCCAGGAAGAACCCTTGCTCTGCTTCCTTGCACTAGGGAATCTTTATCAAATCGCATGCCTTCTTGGCCTTCCGTTTCCTGGTGTGTTGAGGGGAGCTGAGTGTCTTCCTGGCACACCTGGCAGGTAGAGGATTAGAGGAGACACTGTATGTGAAGGTACTTTGGAAAGGGAGAGCTGGGTGGAGATCTGCTTACCTAATCTGAGGTCGAGGTTGGTTTGGGGGCAAAAAAAACCCCTCAGTCCTTCAATCACAAACCCAGGGGGAAGATGGACGATCAAGACAGAGGAAACAAATTGACTTGCACTGACTTCCCCAACCCCACGCTCAATCTTGAGCGTTGCCTCTGTCCTACCCCACAGAAGGGCTAACTGCTGTGAGGAGGGAACCGGGGGGTAGGAGCCCAGGACAGACCAACACACACACATACAAGCAGGCAGGACAAGGGGTCTGCCTTCTAGCCTGGTGACTTCTAGTTCAAATTTGACATTCATTAGTGCTGACTTTATCTCAACCACTAGGCTGGGGATGAGGACGATGCCAAGGTAAGGGGATATTCCTGACTTTTTAGGGGTGGAGAAACAGAGGTTCCATCTGCAAACAACTGAAATATGAAGCATTTGCGGTATAACAGCTGGAGTAACAAAACCCCTTTGGAGATCCCTGCCCCCAACTCATCCCAAAACCAAATAAGCCTCTTCGTGGGTGAAAGCGTCCTGCTCGCCGGTGAGTCTGAGGTCAGAAACTGGGGTATTAGGGCCAGTTTTCACGACCCTCTATGCCCAAGGCTCCTGCTTGGCGGTCCCCATGCCCTAAGTGACCAGAGTGCCTGAGGGAGACCTGCATCCAGTGGGGGATTTGCCAGAACAGGAGGTAGTGGCCGGGATACCCAAAAGGTATTGGCAGAAATCGCTCCCTCAGGAAACAAAACAAAACTTTCAGCCAGAGGAGCGCAGACTGGGGGCGTCAGGGCCGAGGATTACATCCGGGCATATCTGTTCCCGGGGAATCGGCTTCATTCTATTTTTGGAATTTATGCCAAATCATACGAAGAGAATCAATCACGGTCGTTCGTGCTGACACTCTTCCCCCGTCACACCTGCCCCTTTGGGGTGTGTTAAAGGTGCTGAGAGTGGGGACCCGACGCTGCCGTGGGAGGCGTCTCGGTCCCAGGCGGGCACCGGGCGCGGCAGCCGTCTTGCGGCGGGGCAGGGCAGGCGGCCCCCGCTCCGGGCCCGCGGTCTTCGGGCGTAGGGGCTGCCCGGGCCGGGCCCCCGCCACTCGCCCGCCCTAACTTGGCTTTCGCCCAAGGCCGTGGGGCCACGGAGGCTGCCTGCAAGGCGCGGGCAGCGCGGCGGGAGCGGAGGCACCCGCGTCTGGCGTCTGCGGGCCACGGCGCTGGCGGATTCCCGCGGCGCGTGCGGGGCGCGGCCCGGAGCGGGAGGGACAGCTCAGCTTCGAGCCCAAGCTCCGGGCGGGCGGAAAACGAGCCCCTCCTCGCGCGACGCCCCCGTTATTTCCGCGGCCGCGGGTGCGCCTAGCCCCGGCCTCGTCCGGGCGCCGCGCCCGCCCACCCTCGCCGCCCACCGCCACCGCCACCGCGTCCCCCGGTTGCCGCCTTCGGGTGCGCAAACACCCGGGAAGGGGGATTTCCCCGGCAATCGGGATTATTTTCTCTCGGTAAATTTTTTTCTAACCGTAAGCTTCTGAGAAAATCGATACTAAACGCTAATATCTACCACCTCCTGGTCAGTCTGTGTCCGGCTGGGGAGCCGTCGGGTCCTTAGTGGTGGAAAATGTAAAAACTGCCCTGTCGTGGGTCGTGTCATGTCCCTGCGCCCTGTTTCCCAGTTATTCTCAAAGAACTTTCTCCCCAAGAGGAATCCAACTTGATTAAAACAGCTTCCCCTCTCTGACTCCGCGGACTGGAGAGAAATTATCCGGCTCTGTGTTTGGAAACAAATTTTTTTTTTAATGCGGTAACCCCAAGAGTGGGACGTGGAGTGAGGCAGGCTGGCTGGGTGAACCCCGTAAGGGGCCGGTGCCCCCTGCAGGGCCGGGCCCAGGGCCCACGCCTTGGGAAGGCAGGCCCGAGGAGTCGGGCCGAGCGCGCGCACGCCGCGGCCACGAAGCGCCCAAGCTGCCGGGTGAGGGCCAGAAGCGGGGACATCTCAAAACGCCCCGCTCGGTGCCCTCCAGCCCCCGGAGGTTGCGGGGCCCGGGGCTGTCCTGGGCGGCCCCCAGCCAGACGCGCGGAGGCCTCGGCGCTCGGTGGCCCAAGACCCGGGCGCGGGCTGCGCCCTTCCGCGCGCCTCTCCGAGGCCGCCGCTCGTGGGCCAAAGCTCGGGGGTTCTTGGGGATTCGGGGGCCGAGATCTGAGGGCGAGATCGGGTTTGTCCCACGACCTCGGCGCCAGGAAGCTGTAGAAGGAGACAGACCCCAATTTTCTCCTCTTGAAGTTGGAACAAAACCTGAAAGCCCGAGGTTACCCGCACGGCCAGAGGTGGCGCCGCCGCGGCGGGGGCGGCCAGGGCCGGGTGCCGGCGAGGTTCCCAGGCCTCGGTTCTGTTTCTTTCCTCTGTGGTGGAGGCCGTCACTTAGCGAGGTGGCCGGAGCAAACGCGGCGCCTGGTCTCACGCAGAGCCCCCGCGGCCGCCAGACCCAGAGCTGCTCGGCTGGGCTCGGGGAGGAGGAACGAAGGGGGAATTCTCGGTAATTAGGGGGGAGGTTTCCCTCCCGGGCGCCCCTCGGTGAAGTGGCCTTGGCCTCGGTCGAGGAACAAAGGGCTAAGGTGCCTGCGCGCCGCGCGCCCTAGGGGCCCGGCGCGGCCCCCATTCCCGCCCCTCCCCGCGCCGCGGCGGCCAGGGGCTTTGTGCGCTCGGGCCGCGCGCCGCGCTGCACCTGCCCGGCTTTAAGTACCTTGGCGAGGCTGCGCGGCCTGCTGTTCTAATCGCCGTTTCCAAAGTACCTGCTCATGAATAAACACCAGCCTCATTTATCAGGTACTTAGCGCTCATTGTGAAGGGGAAATTGGCCTTTTTCTGAAAATGTCTTTCCACAACCCAACGGAACAGTCGTGGTGGCAGAATTCCCCCACCCTTGAGACACACACACACACACACACACACACACACACACACACACACACACACGCTGGCAACACGAGGCTCCTCTAGGCTAAGATAAACTCGCCTTTCTTCTGTTAAGTGCGTGATTGAGCTGCGACAATAGGCGGAGAGGCGAAGGCCGCTGGGTCAATAGCCCGCATCTCTCATTGATAGGAAAAGTCAGTGTACGGAATGCGGGGCCTTGAGAAAGCCTTGTCCTCTGCTCTGGCCACAGGGGCGTGTAAACGCAGCAGCACAAACACGCGGTGTGACTCGTGCGTCTCCCCACGCCGAGCCGGCACAACCTTGGAAGCGGTGGTCCAAGCTGCTCCTGGAGCCCGTGAGCCTTGGATGGATGGCTCCAGCTTCTCTCTCCTTCCCAGCCCCAGACTCCTTCCCCACCCTGGGCCGCTCACTCCCTCCTGTGGGGCCCCATGCTCTAAAGGCGTGGGAATAGAATGCTTATGTAAGGGGACCCAGGGAACTCAATTTGCAAATTCCCAGTTCTAGGAAAAGTGCCTCTTCTGGGACCCCGGATGGGCCGAATCACACCTTCATGCCCTCGGAGTTAGAATTGCGGAGAGCTCCCTTTTCTGCCACTCATTCATTTCTTCCAACACATGCGCTGTCCCAGTTCCCTGGCTCGCGTTCCCAGGACTCTGTTCCCCGGGTGGAATTTGCTCGGAAATACAATCGATTTTCTGAGCGCGCACAGGGCCATAAGTCTTAGTTCTGAAAATGAAAGCATTTTTTAGATGTAGAGCTTTCGCCAAACGTTTTTAAATGGCTTTGTCTTCATTTGACTTTCCTGGTTTCTTTCCGTGTTTTGCAAATAGAATCCCCGAAGCCACAGCCGAAAGCCGCACTCTGAGGCCCCAGCCCTTGAGTGGCTCAGGGCGGAGGCCACGCGAGGTCCAAGGATCCCCGAGGTTTAGAAAACCACTGCATATCGGGTTTCCCCCGCGCGTTCCCTCTCCGCTGTTCCACGAGGCCAAGGCGGACGGGGCCTCCGGAAATCCAGCCTCTAGGCGCGTTCAAACGACCGAGTAGGATCCTTGGGGTCTTTGGGTCGTGCTGGGAGTGCGCCCGGCTCCGTTCGCAGGACAATCCCCTGGCCTGGGGAGACTGGTTCTCGGGCGAGCGGGTGGGCGCGCTGCTGCGAGTCTGGGCGCCGGGACTCTGGGCTGCGGTTCTCGGCAGAACCACTGGTGGCCGGAGCCCGAGCCCCTCCCGGCTGCCACCTCCGTGCCCGCGCCAGGCCGGCACCGAGCCTCCCCGGGCCCCGGCGGCGTCATCGCGCCGAGGAGAACAAGCTTGGCCCCGCTGGGATTCTCCCGAAACACCACCATTCATTTTGGAATACTTTAGAAAAAAAGAAAAAAAGATTTCTTTTCTCTTTATGGTTAATTAATGGAGTAGGCCATTTACATGATGGCAGACTCAGGAACGATGACGATGACTTCCGGTGATGCTTTCAACTAGGAAAGGCTCGAAAGTCCCCTGTCTCGGGCCTTTAAGGCTCCAAATCGGAATCCGGAGGTTCCTACTTAGGGAAACCGAGGCGTTTCTGCGTGGCAGTTCGTGGGCCGCCTCCAGCCTACGCGGGCTCGTTTTGCGGCCGCGGAGTCCGCGCGGGGCCCTGCCCGCCCGAGAGCAATGCCACCAGGCCCCCGGCAGCGGGCGCCGACGGGGGAAGCGTGTCCAGGGTTCCCCCACCCCCGCAGGGCACCTCGCTCAAACCCCTACTCGGCCCGCGGCCTGTCTCCAGCTCGGAGACCAGGCGCTGAGCGTCACCACGTGAGGCTTGGTTTATCTTTTTTAGAGAAAATTCTGGAATTCGAATTCGTTGCTCCTGTGTGTGTGTGTGTGTGTGGGGTGTGGAATGATTTCATGGCATAGGTGTGCGCTTCTCTTCCTATCTACCGATTTCGGAACTGCTGGCTGCACGGAAGGGCTGGGGGTGACCGGGAGGAGAGGGCACCTGAGCGGCCGCCCCAAGCGCTGGGACTGGGTCGTCGTGGGGGAAGAAGGGGTTCAACGCGGCCCCCACTCTAGTACCGGCGCCCCCATGTTCACCCCGCGCAGTTACGCCCCTGGGTGACTTCCCTGCTTCCCCTCCCGGCCCGCTGCAACTCCCCTAAAAGTCTAGGGAGAAGCAGAATCCAGTCCGAGAGGGACGGCGCAGCTTCGGGGTAGGTTCCGCCACCCTCACAGCACAGCCAGGCCCCAGGCAGCCTGGAGCGGCTGCTTGGGAGATGCGGGGAGCTGGCGGCGCTCCGACGCGCTGAAGACCCCGAGCGCGGCGCTCAGCACGCACTGCGGCTGTTTCTCAGACACCTCCTCCCCCGCCTTCCACCCTCTCCCCCAGTGCCAGCTTGATCCCTCCCCTCCCAACGAGTGGCCGCAAGAGTTTCTCCGTTCCTGTGACGGGAGCGTGCGGGGCCGCCTGGCCTGGAGCGGGAAAGCCCAGGGAAAAAGGCCTGTGGGGGTCGGTCTCCATAAACCCCTAAGTAAGCGCTCAGTCGAGGAGCTGGGAGGGAGCCGCAGCCGGGAGAGGGCCGCTGGGCGCCGGGAAGCCTGTTTAACCGCTCCACTGATCTTGGGCGAGGCTGGCGCCCTCCCATCCATTCTGTGGCCCGTGGACACGGCAGCTTGCGAATGCCTTGCAACCCGTTGGAGGGGGTGAAGGGCGTCTGCGGTTTCCGTCTGGTCTAGCCTTCTGAAAGCCTTGGATCCTCTAAACTCCCCGCCTGTGTGGACCGGCCTCCATCTCAAAGCCCAGCCCGCGCGTGTGGCCCTCCAGCCCCCTGCACGACTCTCAGCATCCCGCCTAGCACAGCCTTAGAGGCCTCTGCTGACCCAGTGTCTCCAACAGCGGCCTTCTGGGGACTCGGGGACCCATGCCTTATCCAAGTGGGCTGGGAGATTTCTGCCTTTTCTGGGGCTTCTCCCTGGCGCTCTTTGGCTGTCAGCTGGTCTCCCCTCGCCCACGTCACAGGTGGAAACACTGAGGCCAACTGGTTCAGGCTTGCCAGCAGCTGACGGCTGATCTCTAGGTGTACCTGCCCCGGCCTCAGCCCCCTGTACACATCGGTGCCCGCTGGCCCTCTGGAAGGCTCTAGGGGAGGAGAGGTGTTCCTAAGAGTGCGCCCGCAAGAGAAGGCTGGGCCTTGCAGCTTCCTCACTCCTGCCCGGCTGCCGGGTTTACTCCTGCAGGCTGAGCTCTAGCTGGGCTGGCGGTCCCCGCGCTCCTTGCGCAGCCGACGGGGGGCCCCAGGGAGTGTGAGCTTCCCCGCACAGACTCTCGCTGCAGCGCGGCGTCACCGCACTCATCCCACCTCCTCCCGCGCCCGCGCCACGCCCGCCGGCAGGGGGCGCCCCGGGGCGGAGGGCAGAGCCTTGGGGGCCCTCCTGGGTTTGGGGCGCCGCCCTGGGGGGCCGGGAGGTTCAGATCCACACCTGACTCCCCCGTGTCTCAAACCCGCACAGTCGCCGGGACCAAACCACAGATGCGCGCGGGGGGTGGGGCGACGGCGCCGAGGGCAGTGCGGACCCGCTAGCAGGTAGCGGTGCGTTGCGCATGAGCTTCCTTAACACTCGGTGGTCTCCTTGTTAGGTGCACTGTGGAAATGGGTGTGTGACCACAGTGTGTGTGTGTGCGTGTGCAGCACGCGCGAGGGCTCCGAGGCTAGGGCGGGGCGGGAGGAGCAGTCGCTGAGGTTTGGTCCCTTCTAACTTTGGAGCTGGAGGGGGTCTTCTACAGCATTCCGTCTAAGCCTTTCCTTTTAATAGTGAGGAAACCGCTTCTGGGCTCCAGTTTGTTCCACGTGAAATTGCACTGGATGGGTGAGGGCCTTTCAAGTGTTCACTCCGCCTGGGTGAGTCAAGGAGCCATCTCAGGGCACGCGGCTGTGTGCACACGTACACGCGGGTCAGGCGGCTTGTGCATCTGAGAAGGGGTTTGTCCATGCCTGGGAAGTCGGGTTGGGGGGCTTGCAGGGAGGGGCTTGTGTGTTCCCCTGTGAAGGGGTTCGTATACCTGCCAATTGTGTGAAACTACAGATGTGTGTAATTTGTCTGTAGCTGGTATTGCGAAGAGGCGTGTGTGAGACGGTGTGCGCATTGTGAAGGGACAGTGTGGGTGAAGGCATATTTGTGTCTGTGAACAGCGTGTGTGTGTGTGTGAAGGGGTAATTGTGAATAAATAATTGTACCCTTGAAAGGGGTGAGTGCGTGTAGTTTGCACACCCATGCACATGCAGACTGACACCCTCCCGCCCCCCCACCCCCCACTGGAGCCCCTCCGCCTGCTTTCACTGCTCCCTCAGATGCACCCTGAACTCACCCCATAGGAAGAAGGGGTGGGGGCATGAGAGGGCTCTGGGATGGGGGTCCAGGCTCCAGGGTGTGGCCTTACCCCGGTGCCCAGCACTGCTTCTCCGGGCCTGTGAGGGACTGAGGCAGACAGGGAAGAGGATTACGGGAAATTCATTTCTATTTTCCAGCCCACTAAGCCTGCAGAGGGTCCCTGGTGTTAGCATAAGAATGGGCCAGGGCTCTGTGAACCCCCCCACCCCACCCCGACCTACTGACCCCTCTCCCCTCCCCGACATGCATAACTGGACTCACAGGCTCCCCAGCCTCTCCCGCCCGCGCCTGCAAAGCCACGACTCCTAATCAGGGTAATTTAATATATTTTAAGCCCCCGGCGGCTTTATTTTCCCTCCTTTTTGAGTTTGTTTTAGGCCTTCCCAGCTCTCACCCCGTCATTAGATGCCTTATTTGACGGATGGAAGGAGCTGCTATGAGATTGCGGCCCTTTGTGTCCCCCACAGAAGCGGGCTTCCCCGTAATTAGAATGGTATTCCCAGCCATTGAGGCCTTTCATGAGGCGGAACAAAAACTCCCTGAGATGAATATCCTCCGACTCTCAGCCCCCTGGCCAGGAAGGGAGCTGGGACTTAAAGGGACTCATTGGGGAAGGTAGTCTGTGAGCAAGAACAGCCGGCCGAGGTCCTGCCACAGTGGGGAGTTGAGAGGCCATGGGGCGAGGGCACCAGATAAAGGACCGGTGAGGTTGCCGTAAACTCTACTCACATGCACACACCCCCCCAAGCGCTCAGCCTCCTTGAGCCCCACCTGGGCTCGGCCTCTGGGATCAGAGCCCCCAGATATGCCCGTGGGTCGGGGGACGGGGACCCAGCGTGGGGCATACCTATAAAACACACACGGTCATCCAGACTCTGAGGATGCATCGAAACACACAAGCACACACATGGTCACTCAGATACAGTATTGGGACTGTATTGCAAATACACATAAGCACACACATTCACACACGCATGCACACTCAGCCATGAGATCACAATGTCCCAGAACAGGGTTGGGAAGTGCTGGAAAATATACATGCACTCTGTCACCCACATAGAGAACCAGACCAGAGTTTGTCTCTGTGCATGTGCACACATACACACACATGGGCCCATATGGGCCCCCCAGACTGGGGGTTGCTTGTGAACACACTCAAACACTCCTGCACACACATATATGCAGATATTATGTAGCCCAGGGTCATGCAGACCCAATTCTTTCACAGCTACCGGGCATTGCTGGCTGTGAACATTGAAGGAAGCCCACCCTTCCTCTTCCTCCCGTAAGACTGACATTCACACACCGAATGCACGGCTGCATACACATTTCTGCCTCACACACGTGACAACTCAGAAAATACTATCCAACAACCATTGCCATTTCCAGGCCAGCCTCTCTGGCAGTGCATGACCAGACATGCAGGAGGGTTTCAGGGGTATGCCTCCGCCCAGCTGCACGTGGTGCTGGGAACTATCAACCCATAGGTGGGCTGGATTCTCTGCTGGGGCTCACGTGGGTTCCCCTACTCCCATGTCCTTTGGGAAGACAAATTTCCCTTTTCCAGATTTCCTCCTTGGACTGAACTTCAAGGACAGAAGACAGGAGCCTGACACGATTATACCATGTATAGCTTTAGCCAGGACCCAGGATAAGTCTCCGAAGGTAACACCTGGCCTAGGAGGCTGTGCACGTAGACTCCAACTACTAACTGACCCACAGGGGAAGCTGCCCCATGGAGAGGTAGTGAGGGTTCCATCTTTGGAGGACTGAAATAGGGGTAGGATGTTCACCCCATCAGGAATGCTAGGGGGAATTTAATTCAGCCCCGACTGTGCATCAGGCCTTGTGCTCAGGCCATGGAGCCCGGTGGTGTGTACGTACAAGTCTGTCCTCATGGAACATATTCTTAAAAGGGGGAGAAGGGGGAGTCCAGGGGCACACACACCGTGTGCAGGCATAGGGGCAAGGCCGGGTTGAGTGGAAAGTGGCAAATTGGGCCTCTAGTTTTCACACTGGAATTTGGTACTAGGGACTGGGTGGCCTGAGTCAGAGATGTGACAGAGGGCACCTTGGAGGGCCCCATGTTGGGTAAGTGATGGGTTGGCTGGTCTCTAAGGCCTCTTTCCGCTCCGAGATTCCTGTCTGAGGTCCGTGGCTCTCTCACTGTGGCACCCTTCCCAAGGGGGTGGTCTCTCCCGCACACTCCCCACAGTGCCTTTTCATCACAGCACTTACCACCCCCCACCAAACCGGCACCCATGACGAGGGCATCCGCTGGGGTCCATGCAAGGTCGCAGAGGAGCGACTTGTAAAGAATGATGTGTCCACCTTTTTTGGGGGGAGGGTGCGGGGGGAACATTTGGTCCCTGGAAGTTCAATTTTAGAGGGATGGGTTGGGGATCTCAAACAGGTGGTGATTTGCATGATTTTTTTTTTCAATCTTCTCCCCCCCCCCTCGAAATGTGGGAAACCACCTTATTCTTGTAACTGCTGGTGCCACAGCTAACACGCACACACACACACCGCATGCTCTTGAACACGGCCTTGGCCGGGAGCACGCCAACATCTCTCTCTAAGTAAAGCAATCATCTGTTTTCTTTCTATGAAGAATTATCCAGGGAAATTAGAGAGCAAGGGATGTTTCGAAACCACTTCAGATGGCTTGCAGGTTTTTACCACTCCGTTCGGTGGTGATCTGCGGTGGTACCGACTTGGCTCCTGGGTCAGACAACCCGACCACCCTGCCAGGGCTGCTGAGAGGATTAATTGAGCTAATACATGTAGAAAAGCCCGACAATGCTTCACATATTTTAAGTACTCAATCTGTGTTAGCAGCGGTGATGAATATTAAAGTGAGTGCTCGGTAAATATTTGTTGGGTAAATGAATGCATTTTCATTTTGTTTGCATTTAGGATAAAGTTATGGGAAATGAGATCTTCCTGGCAGCCTCTCCTGGGTAGTAACTTTGGTGGGAGGCGGCGATGGGGTGGTTGGAGCGTTCCCTGTTGCTTAAAGAAATCAGGCTTTCCCAACAGATGCCGGCTCAGGTCGTTTCCGCGGCCGCCAGCAGGGGGAGCCCGAGTCGCCGCGGCGCGGCCGGCTCCCGCACAGGACACGCGGAAGGGCATTGTCCCGGGTAGAGCACCTACTGTGTGCAGCGTGCCCGCAGGCGAGGGCCGGGTGTGGACCTGACGGGGTCTGGACTGGGGAAGCACGCGGAGCCGACGGCGGTCCCAGGCCGCGATCCCGCGTTGGCCGCGCCCGTGCGGGCCGAGGGCCGCGGAGCGCGCGGCTTCGCTGCGCCCCAGCACTAGGCTCGCAGGAGGCGCCCGGTGCGAGCTGCCTGGTGGAAGCTAACCGCCCCGCGGGAGGCCCGGACAAGGGGTGAAAACCTACCCCCCAGCCCAGCCCCTCACCCCTGCGCAGGCTGAGGAAGCCGTGAATCCCCCGATTTCCCTTCGGCGGACACAGCTGCAGACCCGGCTCCCTTGGGCGGGTGAGGGGGATTGGCGCGAGGGGTCTGGTCTGCGCGGTGCCACCGCGATTTCGCTTCCGGCTGCACCACGCTTTCTCCGCACAACCCCGCCGTGGCCGGTGCGCAGCTGAGCGAAGCACGAACTCTGGATTTGGTGTGTATATTTGTACCGATGTGTATTGAGAAGTTTTAAAAATATATATTTTTAAATATCAGAGCTGCCAACAGCCCATTTTGAGGCTAATTAAAAACCAGTCGCATAGTTGTGCATTCATCACCATAATCAGTTTTAGAACATTTTCATTACAAAAAACAAAAAACAACAGAATCAGCTGCTTCTCGGCTTTATTAGACACGTCTTATAAAGAAAGAAGAGCAAACGTTTGGACGGGGGTTTTCCCCTTGCCCTGGGGCTGGCGGCCACTGGGCGGTGCACCCAGCGGTGGAGGGCTGTGGGCGGCTGGACCTGGAGAGGGTGGGACCTGCCTGGGGCGCCTCAGTACCGCTCCCTGCGCGTCGCAAGGACCCAGGGAATAGGGTCGGAGCCAGCGGTGCTGCCCACCTTCCGCCTTCCCTGTGCCCCCCTGCCCCACCCCTTTTACCCCCACTTGGTGCTTGACAGCTGTTAGCCCCATACACTTGTCCGCAGCCTGGCTCCCGCCCTCCCAGGGGCTCAGAAGCTTGAGAGAAGTTGAGCTGAAGTCGCGGAGCAACAGATTTCCAGCTGTGTGACCTTTGCCAGGTCACCTAACCTCTCTGAACCCTATGAGGCCAAAAGACAAGCTCTCCAGGAGAGTATGGGTTCCTTTGGGTAAAATGCCTGTCTGTAAAGTCTTCAGTGGATGGCTGACGAGTTTGAGTACCGGACCCATTGCTGGGTTTTAGTCTCTTTTAATCTGCAGGCTCATCTTTGGAGTCTTATTCTCCTCATTTTTACAGTAGGGAGGCTGAGGTCTTGAGGGAGGGAGAAATGGACACTCTTCTCCTTGGGGGTAGCTATCCCAGAAGCCTCTGCTTATCCCTAGACCCTTTAGGAGAAGTTCCTGAAAGGGGTGCTGGGAGGGCATCAGGGAGAGAGGAGGAGCATGGGGGACAACTCTGGCTAAAGGCCAAAGCCCCCTTCTCCCCAGGCTCTGGGCATGAAAAACCAAGTGAGACCCTAGGCAAGGCCCTCACCTCCCAGGCCTCACAGTTCCCATCCTTAAAATGGGTTTGAACATCTCTGCCCAGTCCCCAGTGGAGGTTGCAAAGATCTGAGAGATAGTGGAGAATGGACTGGCTAGGGTAGGAAACTTCTCCTCAGGCATTCCATAAAGTGGAAAGGGCCACCCATATTTTAATAACTGAGCTCCAGTTATCCGGCCCTTATCAAAGAGCTTTGTTTTTTCTCTCAGTGACTCCTGATGGCAGCTGCCTGGAAGGAGTTACTTATCCCCATTTCAAAGGTGGGGAAACTGAAGCTGAGCAGGCAAGTGAAAAATGACTTTGCCCACAATACCCTAAATATAAGTAATACCACTGAATTGCGTGACTGAAAGTGGTTAAAATGGGAAATGTTTTATGTTGTATATATGTCACCACAAGAAAAAAATTTTAAGTGACTTGCCCAAGTTTAAGTGACTTGTCAGATGGTGAATGAGTCGAAAGAGTAGGAGCTGGGACTTGAACTGCAGTTTGGTTGTCCCTTGGCACCAGAAACCTAGTGGCAGCACTCCCCACTTCTGTATCCGCCTCACTGTCCCCGAGGGCCGGGTGTATCTGGGGTTGGGGAGGCGTCAGCCTGGCCTCGACTCCATTTGGGGGACCGCGCTGACTTCGAAGGCCCAAGCCCCCTGCCCGGTGCGTCGAGGCTCCAGGGGACGCCTGGGCCTCAGCCCTGGAGGGAAGGGAAGGGGAGCGCTGCAGGGCTGGGCAGGGCCGAGGGAGGGAAAGGAGGGTCGCTCCTGGTTTGGGGAGGTGTGCAGGTGGGAGCCTTTTTAGGGTCAGGGCCGACTTCCCTCTCTCTTTTCCACCCTCCCAGGGAAGCTCCGCTTTGGGCACCGGGAGCCCAGAGGCCATTTCAGACTCTCGCAGCCCCACCAGCCTTTCCCACCGCGGCTGACCAGAGCTGCAGGAGCAGAGTGGCCACGGGCAAGTCCCTCCTCAGCCTGCGGATCCCAAGTAGCGGCCTCGACTTCAGGAACAGGAATCAAAAACTTAAAGCAGTTTGCACGCGGTCAAGAAGGCAGATTTGGTTAAGGCGGCGGCGCCGGGGTGCAGGAACGGAGCTGCGGGCTCTCGGGCGCCGCATCCCGGAGGAACTCTGCCATTGCAGGGGGGAGACCTGGGCTGGGTCCGAATGGTTTAGCTGACTGTCCGCCTCTCCGAGAAGTAGCTCGGTTCTCCCGGGCTTGGTCTGCGTTAGTGGCGCGGGGTCCAGAGGCTGCGCGGGCGACGCCCGGGTTAAGTTGCGAAAAGTCCCTTCCCCCCACCCGCCGCAGACTCTCCGAAGGCAGGGAAATAAACTCCAGAGCCTGGGATGGGAAGTCTTTCCAGGAGCCTTCCATCCGGGCGCCCCCTCCCCGAGCGCGCCCGGCTGCTTAGTCCCTTCTCCCCGCCACGCTGCGAGGCCGCGCGGAGGCACTGTCGTCTCTGTTCTAGCCAGCAGACCAAGCTCCCCAAGGAAGGGTTTCGTTTAAGCCAAGTACAAGGCTCCTTTGCAGAGCCGCCTGCCCCAGGCGGTGGGTGGGTAGGGGGCGCCGGGCGCTGGCTGAAACCCCAAGCTCCTCCGGGACGGGTCTGGGCTGAAAGACCCCGCGCAGGGCTGGGAGGCGGGCCGGGTGCTGTCCACGCGGTGGTGCTGAAACGCCGGCCGCCTCCTCCGGGACCTTGGGACCGCGCTTGATCAGCCGCAGCCCGGGCTAGCTTTCCCTCCTGCTGGGGCATCGAGGTGGAGAACGCCTCACCGAAGGAGGCAGCTCCAGCCGTCATCCTCTCGCCCCCAAAGCTCAATCGCCACCTAACTGGTACTCGCCACGTCCAGTTTAGGCCCCTCAGTCCACTCTCCACCCCACATCTAGAGTGATCTTTTGTCCAAAGGTAAATCTGATGGTGCTTAAAGTTCCCCTATTTCTTCCCTAAATAATTCAAAATAAAAACCAAAGTTTCTTGCCACAGCCAAAGGATGCGTCAACCCCTCCCCACGTGATCTAACCCCTGCCTTCTTCTCCCACCTCAAATACATAACAGGATGGCATTGATGGAGAGGTGAAAACTCTCTCGTTATTTATTTATTTTGAAGCTAGAGCTATTAAGATTTGCTGAAGGATTGGAAGTGGAGTGTGGGAGAAGTAGTGGTGTCAAGAATGACCTCAGGGGTTTTGGTTGGCGCTCCTGGAAGAACGGAGCTCCTATGTTCTGAGCTGGGGAAGACAGAAGGAAGAACAGAGTTCTGGGGACGGGGACATCAAGTTGGTCCTGGACATGTAAAGTTTGAGATGCTTAATAGATGGGCAAGGGAGAGATCCAGAAGGAAACCCCTGGTATATAAGTCTAGTATTCAAGAGAGAGGCCCTAGCTGAGATATTCACCTGGGATTTGTCAACATACAGGTCTTATTTAAAAGCATGAGACAAGAAGAGATCACTAAGGAGTAAGTGTAAAAGAAGAAAAATATTCCAGGGACTGAACACTGAGGGACTTTGATTTGAGAGGATGTGAGGGAGACACAGCTAAGGAGACTGGGAGGGAAGGTCTTGAGTAGGAAAACAAAGAAAAACCAGTGTTTTGAGAAGGAAGGCAAGATAAAAGATGTCCCATATACTGACACACAGCCCAGTAAGTGAGAACTGAGACCCGACACCTGGGGTGGGATGGGGTGGGTGTGGGTGGTGTGTTTGTAAGTATGGAGGTGAGAGGCGTGTGGGAGAGTGCAGTTGGTTAGAGGGAAAACCAACAGAATGAGAGGAAATGGTAGCTGGTGTTATCTGACATACCCAGGTAGGCTAAAGAAAAGAAAAATAGACTGGGAGCTGGCAGGGAGGTCAAAGGAAGGGAATCTGGAAAGACGGTGATGTACTGAGTACAAGGGACGTTTTCACCAGGTAAGTGCCCAGTTAGGGAACCCTTAATTCCACACATGCCTCAAAAGTCCAGGCTGGAACCTAACTGAGTCTTAATATGACGATCAAGAATGTACACATCTTTAGGGGAGTTTTCCTTTGCTTTTTCAAGTCCCACATCCCTGGAGGTGCAGTGGTTTGACATTCACACCTTTGGGATCAGGGTTTCACAGCACCTGGCCTTAGGAGCTGTGCATGAGCAGCCTTGGGTGGCGTGCCACACGCCCGGACCCGAGTCTCTCCAGAGCCATCTTCTTTGCACCAACCCTCTGGAGCACACAGGACATGGACTTTTCCCTTATTCTTCAAGTTGGGAAAGTCTGGCTCTGCTTGG